>JABASH010000903.1:0-31738 GCA_019776445.1 Tomocerus maximus
GTTACATCCGGATCTGAAATGGCCACAGGATACTTTCAATATAATTAAACTCAGACTGGATAAATGATTGTGGCTTAACAAAAAGCAATAACTTGTTTTCGGAGTCTCCTATGATTTGTTAAACCAAATTTTTTATCAATTTGAAAACTATTCTGCCATATTCAATGATAAATTGAGAATGCGTTCCCTTCTCTCCACTTCACTGACATTCAAGCCTTTGGGGGTTGCAGTACTGCCAAGAGAAGAATTTTCGGAAAGATTACAGTGCACGGATTGGGGGAAACAGGAGTCAAATCCGATTATTTTTCGATCAAGCGGCTACATGAGATTCAACGGGCTGAAATTTAACTTCAGGTAGCAGATGCACGTAGAATTTCAAGTTCCTATGGGAAATGTACGAACGAATCTACTATAGTAGGACATATCATAGCAGTTGGGAATCAGATATAGAGTATTTCGTGCAGAGATGTCTTAAGATCAGTTTCTGAAGCTTCCGACTGAGAAACTATGAATAGATTGCTTCGAATGAAACACATTATCCGCAAGACTTTCAAATGAGTGGAGATGGAGTTTAGGAGGAATGAAAAGCATTCAGGAATCTTTTAAAGTTATTTAATGTACTATGGTCTTCCACTACAGTTGGAAATAAAGAGGGTTGTCCTAATAAAACTTTACAATAAGAAGCAGAGTGTATAGATTAAGTGTCGCTTCTCCTTTCTATTCATTGACTTTCTCCACATTGCGTTGGTTGTTTTGGTTTGCGAGGAGAAAGCTGAATTTTCTACCAAACACGCCCAATATCTTCTTTACTCGTTGACTCAACTTTTTGGTAGCATTGCTCTAGACCTTCCTATTAGTAACAAGATTCAGATGCCATTTTCTTCTAATGAAGAAGATCCGAGTTGAGTTTAGTTTATGAATAGTTAGCTCTTTAGTTTAGTAGCTATCTAAAATAGTTCAGATGCGATACTTCCACAGCTGGGTATCCTCAGAGCTACAAAAGTTAGACTTTCAATACGGATTATTGCAGAAAACCCAGAAATTGTAGATATCACTGAGAGCTGAAGTTGATTAAAAAGAAAGTTTTAAACCAAGTCTGCAACTAAACTGCAAGAACACGAAATCCGTCTCGTTTCGTCTCTTAGTGTACTCGACTTACTTACAAACCTGTTTAGATCGTGTGCTCCTATTATTCTCTGAATAAGTCTCCGTTTTTTCAGCTATTGACTTCTGCGTCAGCAGCCGTCTTTGATTGTAACTTCCTTTGGGGTTTCAACCAACTATATACTACGTTACTCAACTTGTCTCCTATGAATTACTCCACCATAGAGAAATATGTTTCTAATACTCAGTGCTATTTCTGCCCTCATTGTGCCAAATTTTGTCTACTGTCACATTACAAAGACCCATTTTAGACACTTCTCTATACAACTGTCTTACCAAGGCATTTTCGTGAAAATCAAAAGGGAAAGCGAGGAGAAAGTCGCTCTGTGTAATATTTACTTGTACATTGCCTTTTTATAAATTCTTCTGTCCCAATAAAGGTTATAATAGCACAACTGCAATAAAATCCCAACTTGTCTCGTTCACACTGCAAATTCTACTTGTTCCGCTTGACAATATTCATGTCACGTTTATGTCCGACCATAACTCTTGATTTTCTAAAACGAATTATATGTACCGTTCTAAATACTTACTTGGTTGCAAGTGCAAAGCGTGAACATATGGAATTTTTCAAGCTGCTTTCTCTTACTTACTCCGAGTGAGGCTGAACAACGACTCAAGTCACCACTCACACCAGTATCATGTCATGTTTTATTATTTTGTATTCATTTCGTAAACTAGCCACTTCAAACTCACATGTTGATTAGTGGTTCGGAAGTATATATCGTTTTCTGGTTTGATCTAGACTGTGATAGAATCGAACCTAATTGAATACTAGAGATGTGACGGGAATACAAAATAATTGTGCTTTATAGCACTTACGCCATGTTCCTGTCGTTTATCCTTACCCAATCGGTTGTTATACTGATTCTTTATTACCGCCCTCTTCTCCACTAGATCTTAAGATAGTATAGATCTTCCGTGTTCAATATCTGTGCTTTTAGTCTGAAATCCAAGAATTTTTGGTAGGGGCCAAAAAATTTCGTTTTTCACTGGGCCACTTTATGAGTACTTAAAATACGTACTACATAGGTGAAAGGTTGGGACTAATATTGAGCTTTATGACCGAACACAGCAGTTAACATTTTTACAACCGCGTAACAGTAAATGGTATAAAAATGTCAAAATAGTAGGCTTGCCAATTACCCGAGACTTCCATAACTCCCGTGTATATACGGTGTAAGAAAGTGTGGAGTTTAAGGTCAAACCGGGTTGAAGTGGTCTGGGAATTGTACTATAGAGATCTAAGATTTGAAAATAGAGAACCTAAGACTGGGGGAAATAGCACTGGGGCTAATTCCGTTAGGGTAGCAGCAATCAAAAGTTATGGCGCGACAAAATGTAAGTGCATTTGACTGGAACGTGATGTAATAGCTTTATTGTCATTCATTATGTGCTCAGCAAATGAACAGCATCAGTTTGCTCTATAAAGAAGAAGCTAAAATGCATATGACGAAAAGTCGACAAAAATATTAATAGCAAACCATCGCAAATATTATGAGTTGAGAGAGTGAGAGGAGATAGAGTGTTATGCATATGGAACTGATTTCGCCAACGGTGAAACTTCCAAGGAAGATGAAAACTGGTGGAAAAAGGAAACTTTAGCCATAACCTCTATAACAGCTCCGCATTAGTTTTAAAAATTTGAGACACTAGATTTTCTTGGCTCAGACCGTATCTTAAGTAGGTAGCTTTTGTCATGTCGCAGGAAAAATCTACGCACCTTTGGGGATTTTAAAGCTCGGCAGTTGCCACTGACTTATCTTTTCTCACTTTTTGCCATTCCAACTTTCCATATAAACTATAGAGTGAATAAAACTTGTCTCTTTTCTATGATACGGAGGCACTTTGTTATGTCTTTTTACTATACTGTATCTCATAACCCAGTAGGAAATATAATATTATGTGAACAATGTATACTTAACTGAATTACTGGGAGAGTCTGAAAGCATGTCAAAGTTCACTTCCTACACTTTAATGAAGTACACAGACATTCAGTGCGGTAGAAAGTATTCTCTTGATTTGAAAATGATGTTTTTCCAAATGACTTGGCAGAGACGCTCTGTCTGCAAGTCTCAACTTCGACTCCCTCCTTTCAACTCTGTCTCTACATCATTCATCCCAGCTTAGTAGGATGGAGGAGAACGGATATTGCGATTTCCCTTTGATTGTATTGTATTCTATTTTCTATTCCATTATCTTATATCTAGATGCTTTATCCGCAAGACTGACTGGCGGTAGGTATTTGTCACCCAGGGAAATATCATTTGCCTCACTGGTTATAGCACGGAAGATGGATATTATGTAAGTAGCAATCCTGTCCCAAATAAATTTCCTTCATACCCCACCATATACAACTTTTGAAAATTATCCACAAGTAATCACACAGATGTAAGGTACTCTTAACTTTCACTTCCAGTCTGCAAATACCTTAAGGATATATGAAATGATTCTACCGATACTACTTGAAACTAGGACAATAAATACTATTGATATGTAATCATATATTTACATCTATTTGCAACACTTCCCGTATTCCCCCAATTAGTTACCCGCTAATTACTTTATGGTCTCCCAAAGTCCCAAGTTAAAACAGAACCTTCTCGCTTACACAAATTGGAGTTATGAATGACAATCCGAAATGATAGTATTGTAAAGTACATGGGAAAGAACTCCATAGATAAATAGGTACTTATACATGAGTCCATAATTACACCGAGCGCTTAATATTACACTGACTCAATTTGTGGTCGATATTTTAGCTGGTTGTTCCAATTGTGTCTCTTAAATCATTGCAGTGATATAAATTGAATGGATGACAGTGACTATGGTACTTACAAAAGCTTGACTCGATAAATTCTAATCTAACTACTAAATAGTTAGAATTCACAGATACTTCTGTGAATGCGAGCACTAAATATGCAAATTTTATCCATTATTTCCATAAAAACTAAAATTGTGAAAAGTAGAGAAGCATGTGACTGTATCATGAAAGTTTCACATCATTGATATTCATTGGAGTTGGATCAGACAGAACTACTTGATTCAGCAACCAGATTTGAGTTAAAATAAAGTTTTGTCAATAAATGTTGAAATCCATCCATAAATCCGATTAAAATATGAGATGACTTGTTCAATGACATCGTTTCCCTAAGCACAATTCCATGTACCTACCAGGTAATGATGTAATTACGTAGGTAGTGAATAAGTAACCATTTTTTTACATACCAAATAAAATTTTACCAATATCAATTAAGTTAATTCCTGTTTTACCCACCTATAGTCATGCACCATGCATATAAACGATACTTGAGTTAACTTGAGTATGGATTATGGGCGAAAGAGTTGCACTTTGCATTTATTTCCTTATAATGTTATGCACGTAAAAGCAGGATGTATAAAATTTGATATATTACTTGTAAGGATGATACAGTTGAAGTTACATTTGATATGTATGAGAGGAAGCAAGCTGACATTTAAATTATCGGATCTATCACGCTAAAGTGACTTGGGAGGAAATTCCCAATATTTATTAATACTTGTGCCATGTACTGCTACGTGTGTATATAAATAGCTGTGTGACTGATAGAGTAGTACTTACAGACAGAATTGTATAGCGTATGAAGTGGGATGCAATGCATAATAATATTATTAGATTCCGTACTTTCTCCCCATGACTGGTTACAATTAGGGACCTTATAGGCGGACAGGCTTTGATTGAGCGCCTTCAAGTTGAGCACACCTTCATACTTGAAAATCTATTGGATATGCCTGAGTGAATGAAGGATGCTTAGGATTTTAACGTCGTATTCGTAACGCGTCGCATCTCTTTAAGTAGATTCTCGTTTTCCTAATTTGCTTCTCTGTTTACCATAAAATAGGACTATAGCAGTTGATATGCTAAGCCTGAGCTCGCAAATATTAAGTACGAAGTACATAACCTATCACTTAAATGGAACTTACTTTTCTAAGAGTGCTTTGCTTTTATTTATGTACTTTATCTTAGGAATCTACCTATTGATGCTACTTAGCTTTCAGTTAGGCGGGCAGAATGAAAGTGAAGTAGAGGAATGCCAATTCTCATTTGAGAGGTTTAGGTGTGGGGAAGGGAAACCTTTAACTTTCTCCGGAAAAACTCTTAACATGCTTATACACACATCTCTGAACTCAATTTCCGCAACAGAGCAAGCAGCATCTGTCTAAGTATCGTGTGTTCTGTTGATTTGGGCATTGGGTTTCTCCCTTCGTCTTATGATGTGAGCTCCACTTTTACTTTGCTCCTTTGCCATTAGAAAATATGAAGTTGAGCTCAAACTCGGTATTGCATTACATCACACAACACACTCTTCTACTTTTCTCATTCACGTCACTATGTACACTACACAAGGCAGGGTACGTTTTAGTTATCGCAAAGGAAGTGCAATATTCAAGAAGTCTTCTCGCAGACAGGGCAAACCTAAACTACCTAAGACAAGTGGAGAGACCACTAATAATATAACGTTGGGGCTAAAGTTGTGTGTGTATACATAATACCAGTAAGTAAAAGTGAGAAGAAGGCTTGCACATCTCGTTGCTTGCTTGATGGGTATTACCCTGTCATCTGTGAAAGATTCTCCCCACAGCAGCCAGCCAAACTTTCATCATATATTACACAAACGTACATCGGAGATTGTATGTCAGACAGCTTCAACTGAACCTCGACGTAATTACTCCTCTGTTAGTAGTGCTAAAGTGAAATCAGGTGAACTTTGGAATTGTTTGAGAAACCACCGCTGTTCTTTACTTATATGCTCTAATATACGTATACCTAGTGTGTATAAGTAGTATGTACTCAGGCAGAATCCCGTACCTACTTGGTACTTTACTTTCTCTAGGAAACTCCTAAGGAGTTTCAGTCCTATAATTTCTAAATGTACCGTCATCTGCTTCAAAAAGCTTCTCATCTCCCTCCAATAATCGTATATTTGGCTTGAGGACCTTATAAAAGACAATAGGCAAGTTTCTCTTTGTGCACTAGTTAGTAAATTCAGGTGAACTTAAGTGCAATGAGATATTTAGTTGACACTACGGAAATACCCAGTTAACCAAGACATAATATGCGCTCAACCAAATATTTACTAGGTGAAGCTACACACAACTGGTTTAATGGGTAGCTTAAATAAGCTAAGTCACTATGTCCTCAGCCGTAAACTTAATTCAGACAGGGCAAAGACAGGAAGTGGGAATCAACCGATAACTTACCTCGTAAACAGCACCCAGGGGCATGACGAGGCAAGCAACCATAAGGTCAGCTACAGCCAAAGACACCACAAGGTAGTTCGCCACGTTTTGCAGGTTCTTCTCAAAAAATACAGCAACGATCACGAACACATTCCCTGTTCAAACAAATTTAAAATTATCCAATTGCATAAATGCACAATTGATCTCGTACAAAAGGGACTTAGATAAAGTTCCATTCAAAGGCTTTCACATTATTTTTCACACTTCGGTAATAATGAGGCACTTGTGACGAGGAAATTCTTTAGTGCTTCGCAATAACTATCTACGTCTCAAATAAAATTGTTTCTCTTTCAAATGTATAGGCTATTGGAAAGTGACAGGGAGGACAGAGAATCACGTCGTTTGTGTTGGTGCCCCATTTTGGTAGAGTGCCTAATGGAATTCATGGCTCTATCCGTTTAAATTGGGAAAAGATGTAGAGTGTAGAGGAAAGCTAAGGTTGCCACAAAACAACCACGGCCACAGCAGGAGCAGCCTCTCAACACTCAATGAGTCGTTTGTCAGCCAGCGATTTTCGCGCTTTCCGTCCCCACTTTCCATCCTGCAGTGACAGACTCCCTCCGTACTGTCCTGTCACTCTCTGCAGTTCAGAGTCACAGTATGTATATGATGAATGTCTATGTTTTCTCCGACATCCTCCAATATTCTTTATGTTATGTCACAATCTTACGATCCTTCGAGGACGTAGACAAGCCTCTGTATTATTATTACCCAGAAGACAGATCCAGAGAAGAGCAGCAAAACCTCCCTAAATCAGACCTAAATATAACGTGTATTCTACAAAAACTCCTTACAAGGGAATCTTTTCTGATACCATATTGTTCACCACTTGCACGATGGATTTACTTAATGCTCTATTTTATTATAAAACAATTCAAAATCTAACGTAGATATACAGAATGCTTCGCCCTATACCTTAAAAATAATAATTTAAAGGTCATTCCAAGGTTATCATTTAAAATCTTGTTTTATAATTTACTACAAATATGTATTTATTTTAAAATATTATTTTTTGCATAATGATCGTTATCTGAAGGAACGGAAAGCATTTTGAAGATGCTAGTCTGAGTAAGTGTCACAAGAAAGTAAAATTCCCTCTTTAGCATACTTGTATCTCATAATAATATATTTTATAAGGATATATTGTAGGCTACCCCAGAGTGATGAGATGGAGAGCAAGAATTTTTGTGGCTTGTAAAAGGAATAAGTCCCATTCCTCCTCTCAGTCAAACGAGGCAGGATATAGGAAATAAATAGGAAGTATAGAGTGCGGAATTCTCCTTTGTGTATTTGGTTAGTACATTATTATAGTTGAGATATTATTATATTAGCCTGGCATATGCACGTATTAGGTATGTTTTATGTTTGTAGCTTAGAGATAGAGGATATATGTGGGAGTGGGTAGGGATATAAGAGTAAGTAGTAGGGACTCGTAAGTAGTTTCTGTGTCTGATGAAACTGTCGCAGCGGCTGAGCTGTCCTTCAGGAAAAAAGCACATTCTGAAACTCCATTTCTCTTCTTTCTAAGCACCGTTCATTCACAGAAGAACGTATCTTAGGTTGAGGAATATAATACACACAATTGGATGGGGGTACACAAAAGATTTCTTCCTTAGCACTTATTATTGTTCAAAAGAAATTGCAAAGCTGTTGAGAAATGAGTGTGTGTAGATGCAGTGCTACTAATGTAATGTGTAGTATATCTAAGCACATGCTCTGTATTTTTATCTCCAGCCCACACCTCATCTAGTGCTGAGTATCTAAAAACAGGCTGTCTCAAGTGCTTGAAAGGAGCAAAACTCATTTTAGAGCCATATCATAGGGGTGTGTAGGTGGAAGTACAAAGCATTGTAAAAACAGAGTTAAATTGAAAGCGAAAAAGGTTTTTATAGTTAAGCTAAAGAAACTTAGTAGCGACATTTGCAAAAGTTGGCAAGTTCTGTTAGATTGTATATTCTGTGTCTATCATATACATTTAAAGGGGGGTTTGTGGTACGTGTCAAGTTTTATCTACGTGCTTTGACGTTTGGGACGTGTACGGCTGTTGCAATGATTACAAGGAGATAGACAAGCGGATTTTCTCGAAGAAAAGTAAGCAGAGTCTCTGAGGAGAAAGTGGAGAAAGAGCAAGGGAGTGGACGTAAGGATGTCTGTTTTCTGTATTTACTATTATATTTGGGACAGGACAGAAATGTCGAGTAGACATGCCAGACCCCATAGCTAGGAAGTGTTACTCTGAGATGTTATGTTACATTAGGTAGGTAGGGATACACATGTAGAGATGGTGGACGACGGAATAATGAAAAATGTTACTCTTAAATCCACATGAATAAAATAGGACCCAGTAAGGCGTGTGCAAATACTGGTGGCATGTAAATCAGTCAACTAGGCTTATCTCTAACCTCCAGAGCAACCTAAATTGCCACATACCATCACATTACTACATATTAAACAGAAGTCTGCATTCTCCAACAGAAGGCTAGACAAGGGAAATGTGATCCTCGCCTCATCCTCCCTTTAAAGCGTTATGCAAATTAAACTTTGTTTTGCAATTCTTCAGGGGGCTGTAGCAGGGAGTCTGGAGTGCACAGACTACTTATTCTAATGAGCTGTATATATACATGCCATTAGTTAGTGTATTGTTTGTCGATCTATAGATAGCCAGAGTGATCTATAACAGTAAATACAAGGCCGAAACGTTAATTGCTATTTAATCCCGCACAGCAGCGTTAAAAACAGCAGTCAGCCGAAAGTAAACAATGACGGACACTGAGCAAGAGCATTCTCGACTTCCCTTGTTTTCCTTTCCGAGTCTCCTAACTGTTAGTTCAAGACTTCCCTAAGCTTTTCATTTTCAATACAGAAGACTCAAAGTTTTCAAACAGCCCTCCTGCTATACACAACGACTACAACGGGAGATGAAAGACTACAGAACTTTTGATTTGCTTTATTTACAACGGGAAACTTTTCAGATTTGTAAGAATTGCTCGCAGAAAGAAAAAGTGCTATTCTACTTACTTCACTAGAGAAATTCTTCATCTTAGTATATCGTGTTATAACTCTCAATTTTGTCCTACACGACTTTAACTACTTCTCTATGCTACAAGAATATTTTACTGGGGATCTGTCCGTAGAAATTCCTGCATACGTTGCATGCCTAAAGATTACTTACTTAAGACGCGTGTACATTTCTGTCCCGGCAAGGTCGGAGAAAACTTTGATTTGAATAGCTATTCACATGATACACATATCTCGAAACGATTCGCAGAATTTTCTTCTCATTCACTCAGTTAGCAAAGATATTTAGCAATCACCCACTAAAAGTAAATGAATCAACGGGTGTAAAATATTAGGGGTATCTATTTGATTAGTTAAAGTACCTAAGTTATGTAAGCGGATGCTTTACTCATGAATAGTTGTCAGTGAAGAGTAAGTAGGACAGAAAAGTCGGAAAGGGCACACGTGTAAAATATTGCACAGTTCAAGAATATATCTATGCATATCAATTTACCATTTAGGATTAGTTTAAGGCTAGGGGACTACGAGACAGCGTGAAATTCAGAGTATTGGGTATTTGTTGACTGAAGCGAAGCGATGAATGCATTTGTGCTGCTTGGGGCAGTATTACCGCACTGTGGATAATATAACACAAATAAAAGGAGCTGTGAGCCACAATTTCACTGCCAACTTTGCCATGCAAAATGAAAAGAAAGCTTTCAGAAAGCGAAGCTAGAGTGTTCCTACATTCTGCACATACATACGTAAACATACATCCTCCACATAAAATTATTGCGGAAGTACCTATACCTACTTATATAGGTACCTATCTATAGGTATATATATGTATAAAGAGAGACAGAGGATAAAGTCGAGAGCAGGCAGACAGGGACTACAGATACAGACATTTTCTAATATGTTTCTTTTCCCGTGCAGCATTGACATGTTTTGTAATTCTGGGAAGGAAAAGGAAAGTCGTACACACCTTTTTTCTAGTGGTAGTGGAGAGAAAAAGTAATAGTGAGTGTCAAATGTTGAGCTGTGAGGCAAAAGTTTTAGTGAAGCCCGAGCATGGCGTGTAAAAGCTTTTGCGTCTTTCGCCGATCATTAAGAACCATAGGTAGGTACTTTCACAAGAGTACAAGATAGCATATGTTAAACTATTAACAAATAAAAAGGAGATAGTAGAGCCCAGTATGTCTTTAAGTGTTCTTTTACATTGTATTTTCTACATAACATAAATACATAATGTGAAACTGTGTGAGACAGCTTGACAGGAGCACACTGCAAAAGACAAGCCAATGTTCTTACTCAACACAATAACAACCTATATACCTTATTAACTTCTGAAAAGAATAGAAGGATATGTTAAGTTGTGCTGCAGACGTTTTGTCTTGACTTTCACTGTCTCATCTTGCCTCTCTTTGTTAGACGAAACGATATTACACTAACATCCTTATATTGAGTCTTTTTATAAGAAACTTAATTTAGGGTTGCGCTGTGGGTTTTGTGACATTGTCTATCGTGACTGACTTTCTTTTGTTAATGTCAAAATGATATATCAAGACAATAGAAAGAACATTCTATAGCAATTAAGCCTAAAAAGAGTTTAAGAAGTGCATACATAAATAATAATGCATAATTTTAGAATGCATACTGTATTAGCATAGGATGTCTATTCGGTAAGTGTAAATGGGGAACATGGGTTGTAGAATTTGCAGAGCGGAAGTATAGCACTCTATGTAAGAGCATATTTATTTGTGGGAAGAAAGAAGATTTCGGATAATGGAAAGCGTGCGGAAATCCGTTGTTGCTCACTTCAAACTCATCTTTTCACACAGCATCTCATTCAGCACGGAATAAAGGGAGTTGTGTGGGAGAGGAAAAGAGTCAGAGTTTTCGACCCAGAAAGAAAGAAAAGAGGGTGAGGAAGTAGACTATAGGTACTTATGTTTGTATTGAGGCTTACCGACAATAGTGGCGAGAATGAGTATGGCTAGGAGCAATGATGTGACGCACATGAGAGCAATTGAAGACCAAGTTGCTATCTCGTCGGTGCCATTCGTCGAAAGTGACCTGTTGTAATGGTCTGTCTCGTTGTCACTATCTTCGCAGGGAATGCCGATGGAGCAGAGGAGAGTGTGCCCCGTCCCGTTGTACACAACCAATTCCATGGGGAAGAAAGTTTCGGAATTTAATTAGCTAACAGTAATAGGATGGAGGCGTGAAAAAAATGAGGACAATCGCCGTGTGGTCGTCGAGCAACTGTTACTCTTGTTACCAACAATAAGTTCGGGACTATTTGGTGTATTATTATGATTGTATCTTGGATTTATTTGAGCCAGACGCTATAATAGGCAAGAAGCCATTGGAAAAATCCATCGATCCTAAGCTCACCTTTGATAAAGTTAAAGAATCATCTAAGAAAACCATAAACGACCCACTCAGCTCAATGTTCTTTCCGCATAAATAACTTCAGAGTATGGCTCCATTGAGAATTCATTCCAGAAGACTCCGGTTTTCTCTCGTTTAATGGTGAGCTACTAGAATCTACAATGCGTATTTTTTGGGATGGTTCTATAGAAGTGACTATGAACTTTGTATTGATAAGGAAGATTTCTTTTTGGTTACTTGGATGGTAATAATAGCATTTGGGGCGGTTCTTCCAGCAGTATGTTCCACAGTTATGATTATGACATGAGAATTTTAACGAATGTGATGCACAGAAGTGGAGTCAAGTATTTACTAGTCGGAGTAAGTGAGAATCTAAAGGGAGTCGTTGATTTTTTCACTTGAGATGTGAAGTTGGGTTAGGAGAGATGGGTGATGGAAGGTTTGGCGGAGAAAGCGATTAGTTACTAGAACACGGCACAGAACCTGAACAGGGATATTGAATTTCACCACTTGGCTTCAGCTTATATTTGCTTATCACTCTTCTCCTGTGGAATGTGAATTGACTTGACTTGGCTTCACTTCAGTCTTCTTACTCCGTTACTGGGCGACTTCAGTTCACTTCACTTCAGATCCCAACAACAAGAATAAGATTACAGAAGAGAAAGTCAATCGACGACGACTAGAGCACAACGGCATTTGCACACTGACTCAATCTCTCGCAGTTTTCGGTCCAGATCTATCTCTTCTCTCCCAGCATATTATACCATAGCTCACGCCTGCGTTACTTTCCCATGCTTCCCAATGTACAGACTTATCTCTGACTCTCTCCAACTATCCTACTCCACAGTGCACAAACTCTTTTTACAAAATATTTTAACCTTTCAGCACCAGTGTCAAGCCAAGGGTTGCACTTTTTGCTAAGTTAACTAAGAAAATGGCAATGCCCTGAAAACTAACTACAAATCAATCGTCACCCTCCCGAAAAAAACCGATATATCTTTTAAAATAGGTTTAACACTTCATAAATACTTCATACAATAGACATATTTACTACACCAGAGTATTATTAGTATTGTATACACTCTACCTTGCTTAGCTCACTGGCTTGTTTCATCATGTGCAATGTATTTTGGCAATCCTCAAGAAAACATTTTTCAGCTTCTTTTCATACTCTTCCCAGACAATAATCTTTCTGCAGGAACATCTCTTTCGAGTTCTGTATTGTAGTTCTCTAGTGTTTGTGGCTTTCGAGTGTGTACTCCCAACTAACCGAGACAAAACCAAACAAACTACAATGTATACACTCAATTTTTCACACAACAGTCTCATTACACATCCCCTTTTACGCCACACCAATCCCATTCTCCCAGCAAAAAGTCTTTCCCAACGTGCACAGCACACTCTCCCTAGAAATGTTTTCAATTTCGTGAGTAATTACGCCAACATTTTCGCTGCTTCATTCTTCTCATTCTCCTCCATCAAACACAAACATAACTAACATTACAATATACATTTAAGTATACTCACCAGTCACCACGTCCTAGTATTTGCACTAGTCAAAGTAATATACGCTCCACACTTTCTACACACAAACAAAACTCATTACTACTGAATACTGAAAACTAACTATATCATACTCAAAATCAGAGTTATAGTTTATGTATTACACTCTACCTTGAGGAACATATTTATTATGACAACAACCAGCTAAAGAATCTCTTAATGATATGCTCTATATTTATGAACTTGAGTCTTGGGCAATGTACATACTAGATTATGTTATATACTTCATGTATAATTTACGGAGAGAAATGATAGCACTCATTACTGTGCAAGAAGGAGATTAATTTCATTATGGTACAGCAGGCAGTAAGGACAAGGCTAATAATCTAACATTTAATATTGTACTAGTACCTCGAGGTTCAAGACATCCATGATGAAAAACATTTTTAACTCCTATACATTAGCATAGGCATATTACGACTGTACTAATCACTAATACTTTTTGACTCTTCACAATTAAGCTGAACAAAGCATATTTTCAACATTTCTAGTCCCATACACTAGACATTATACGTTACTTATATTAGTAGTAACGCGATATCCATGTGTGAAATGATATTACTGAGATTATTGAGTGTTACATAAGCAGAGTAATTATAGGTCATAGATAGGTATATAGCATATGTTGGAATATTTATGCTTACAGCATTCGCTAAGCTGAGAGAGTTTTTGCAAAGGATTTTACACATTGCATTGCTCCTGCGAGGACTTTTCGCCTTGCACGAGGAACTACGTGCAGAGCAAGAAGAGCAAGCCATGCAAATGAGATGCACTCTCTCCATCCACAACATATCCTAGCCTTGGGTTGGATTTAGAATCGTGAGAAGGTAAGTCTTCAAAGCTTATTGGTAGATATACAGTCAGTCACTCACAATCACAATCACAATCCACTACTTCTTCAGGTACGTCTTTTCTGGATACCTATCTAAACAGTAGTACCACTTACACAGTGCACGGCAACGCCAATATGAAACAAATAGTAGACACCAGATGCATTACCTATTCATAGTAGTAGAACGTAGAACTATTCCGTATTAGGACATTAGAGGAGAGTTTATAGCTAGCTTCATTTGACATATGGGAAAGTAAACTTTCATCCAAAGTGACTTCTCAGAAACAGAGGGGGTGATTTAATGGGCTCCCGATCAAATTAGATCTCTCTCTTCTACGTGACACCTTTTTTTCAATTGAACTGACTCAGCGAGCAGAGCTGAACATAACACGATCGTTTAGTTCACGGACCTAAACTGTGACTAGAGTTACTTGCATTAGGCTAGCCAACTCTCGAAAAAGATGTTTTCTACAATGAATGTGTTGAAACGTTAGACAAAAGTAACGAAAGTCAATTATTGATTACCCTGGGCGTGTTGTGTTGTTTGTGTTGGCTAATTAGCCAGAAACTTTCTTACAAACCCTATTTTTCTACTTTTACTGCACAATTATCATAATGTGGATTTACTCATTGCATCCATTGTTCTATTCTAACTATAATATGTATGTACTATGTACGTAGTGCTAATCTGCCATGAATTCGGAACATAGTGTTTACTATTGTGTGTAGAGCTTAAGTCGTAAATTCATTTCTACTTTACAGTCAAGGCAGAGTAGTCAGTACCAGGCGGTTTTTTCGACAGACAAAAACAGATAAAGACTCTATGTATGTATCGTCGTGGATGGAATTTCCTTTTCCAATAAAGATACACTATAGGCTAATAAAAAGGTTTGTATTGTGTTGAGTATATACTTATACTAGCGTTTGGTTACGTACATTAGATAACAACAGGAAAGAAACGTAATCATCTTGATGTAAGATAAAAACACCCAAGCATTCGTTTCGTTGCGTTACTTCTCTTGGAATTACAGTTGCAATGCCGAGCATGAAAACACGGAAACTTTCAAATGGTATGAATTATTTTCCTCTTGTTACAGTACATCTACGAATACCTACATGCCTACAAATCAGACTTATACAGACATGTATCTATGAAATAGTGAAATACCTATGTTGTGGACGATAGTAGATTAGAGCACGCACATGGAGAAACAGACTTAGAGATAATTGAACGTAATAATAATGTTCAATAGAGCTTGAAGCTCTTATTCTGGTATTTTTATGGGGAAAGGCATTTCTTTCCTATCAATAATTGGCATTTCCTTCCCGTGAACAACTAAATCTCTCGTAGATTTTTTACTTTGTCAAGGAAAGTTAAGTGAGTCTAAAAGTAGCGGAGAAATCTCCGCTAGCAAAGTAACAACAATGCCCCTTAGTGACTTCTATTCTCCGTTGTCCATTTACCCACTAGGGTTTGACTCCTAGGAATAATAAAATTGTAGCTTTTCTACCCGGGGAAGATATACTTGGAAGTTGGTTCTGTATGTCAAAGGTTAGGCTACATCAGGACGTATGTTGATGCAGAAAATCCTTTTCTACATGTATCATAATATTTATTGGGATTGTGTGCAATACATAAGTAAGGAGCTGGTAGGACGAAGATATAAATAGAGGGATGGGTCGGTCGGTCGTCGGGGAGAAAACAGTTTAGGTCATCAATTTGATTTTGCTTCTATGGTGTATTCATGAGAGAAGTTTTGCTCCGCTTCGGTTTGGTCGCAGTCTAAACTGATTTAGTGTAAAGTACAGATTGCCACTGGAAAAGGACATCTCGGATCTACATGGGGGAATGTGTGCTCACGACTACAGTCTCTACTCCCGCTCTGGATCTCCTCGACACGCCACTAATACATAGCAACTTGACTCGATTTGGACAAACTTATGGTAGATTTCATTAGGCAATTCGTATGCATTCTCACACATGTTGTGTGTAAACTTTGCTCCGTTGACTTTCTCCTGCTTTCCCTAGCCTTTCTCTGGGCGATAGGATCTGCAAAGCAGTAAACCTCACGCGAATACAAATCACACGTTCTCTCACTCGCTAAGTAATCCCTGTGAACGCGATGCAAACAATTAGACATGTAAGTAATTTTATTTCTTTTGCGTCTCTCTCTCTCTATTTTATTTACTTTTCCACTCAAATTTACTTTCTCATAATCAGCCAAGTTCCAATATACTGTCTGGTTCAACTGCTAAATAATATATGTGCCGGAATGAATAGGTTGGAATACAAAATTCATCTTCCGGCTCAATTTCTCACTCGTCTCACATCAATACAAGCTCAAGGGAGTATTACCTACATGTTAGTTCTTACCTAAATGAATTAATACAAATGATTATTTATAAATAGGAAACAGTACTGATCTCGCGTATAAATGTATGTACGTAATGCTATTGTGTGAGTCAATATTCGTTGACTTGAGTAAGGAAAATAGACTGGCAGAAAGTGGTAGTGTCTGACCCAGCCTCTTTTCAGTTGCTCTTGCTCTCTCCAGCCATGAATTTATGCATGTTTACCTAATACATTTCACTCTCTTTGCCCACTTTCCCAAAAACGGAATCTTGTTAGGATTTGTGCGGCATGTTCTATAAGAACCCTACACTTGGAATATGGCAGCTGTAAATAGAAATTTAATACCTACTGGTATATGCATTCCTTTTCCCGTCGCAATCAAATAACTCACGTCATAGTAAAGTGAAACATGCTCACCATAACGTAGCATATGTGCTTAGTGTCTATATGCATTACATTGCATTAATACAAACGCTTTTACGTACTTTCTTTTAGTGTTTACCTGCATAGTGGCTATGTATCTAGCTAACTACTGTTGTTTCATGTTCACTTTCAAGTGAGCTAACAGCTAACTTGTTTCGCTTCTATATAAACAGTCTATTTATTCACAAATATTGGCAGTTGCACATAGTTGCTAAAGAAAGTCGCATTTGCAACTTTTGCCAAAAGAATTTATTTTATATTGTTTGTAAATGTTGGATATTGTAGAAAATACTTGTGTACTTGCTCTCACTATCTAAGTCAAAATGTCTAATACAACACAATGCAGTGAACAATGAGAAACATGTGGGACAACAAAAAATCTTCCCGAAAGACAACCCTTCTGCATACCCGACCGCACTTTTTGACAACAAAGTCTATAATAAAATGCTGCCACCTTAAATTCTTTCTCTTTTCAACTCTCCAAAGACTACAGATATTTTGTCCAAAAAGTTTTCACGTACGAAAGAGCGATTGTATTACTCAGCATCAATATTTATTCAGCAATCATTGTACTATTCCTGCTTTGTCTACTTCACTCCATGTCTCTTTGCACTTTTACGAACAGAAAACTGAGCATTTACTGAATTACCTACACTCTTTATATACAAACCTAAGGTTAACACTCTATACTACACTTATACTACTTATATACTCAAGACTTTCATTCTCCTGTCTGTCTTACATTTCTCTTCTACTACAGGAGAGAGGTGTACTTAAGAATACATATGTATTACTTTCGTAGAAGAACTCAAATATCTGATAGAATATACTTGACTCCTTGTCTCCTCCTATCCTACCCTTTTCCCCTTTCTCTCTTCTTTACTCAATCAGTCAATTTGCAGTGACGTTCTTCAACTCAATACTTTCGTCTACCTCCAAAGTTCACTATGTACTTTACTTAGCTACTCCTACTTTCAATTCCAAAAGGTTCAATTTAAAAATGCATTTCCATGTTGTGTAGATATATTTTCTGTGTTTGTTTCAGCTAGGTATAAAATGTAATTGCGGCGCATGTTATGCTGTTATCTCTTAGGCAAATAGTATTTCGTAACCCATTTTCGTTTTCACTTTAGTTGTCCTAAAATACTTCAGTCGAAAAAGGCAATGAACAACAATATCCTATTCCATAAAAATATTTTTAAGATTGGGAAATAAGGATAGCGGCCTATTTAATCATAATATTTTCGACTCTCTATTGTGTTATGAGTGTAGTGGGAAGTAATGGAAACTTCGTCCTATTCTATGTACTATTCATGATTGTAAAAAGCTACATGCCATATAAAATCCCCTTCTCACACATCTCGATTGTGCTAAGATGTGTTAATGATGAAATATCAGGTTTGTCCACAATCTCTTCCTTGAGAACATATGTATAAGTACCTATTATGACAAAAGAGGCTTCGGACGAATTTCATTAAAGTGCAAGGTAAACCCCTTTGCTGGGTACACTAGTTGCTGATGTAAATGCACGTGATTTCAGCTGTTTCGTGTATAAATCGGTTAGTGCACGTGTTTTCTAAGTTTTCGTATGCATGTGTGCACTATAATTTACATTATTAAGTTACGGGGATACTAATAACTAAGAAATTATTGCGCTTCTCTATATTTTGCACTGTATATATGCATATAATGTATTTATGTTAGTATATAATATATGTAACTACACATACATGCACTTCTCACAGCATGGAGCATGGCAATTAAAAGCAGTCATCACGTCATCACACTTTCAATAATTAGGTAAGGCGCTCAAAGAACCCCTCCTTGGATGAGGCATTGAAATACTGTTTAAGCCTAATTACAATATCCAATTGAATAGGACCTTCCAATAGTCACCATGATTTACTCATTTGTTCCTCTTGATAAGGATTAAACATTGCTTTCATCAACGTAGCAAGCAGATCACTTCTACAGTAGAACCATAACTCCTTACTTTATATTGGGATTATTATTTGGATTACATCAGGTCTTACTCAATAAATTCGACACTGTCTAGGATTAGACTTTTCCTGTTAATAGCTTCAAAATCTCATCGTGACTTTGATCAGACAAGATTGAATTTAGAGTTAAGTGGCTGCAGTGGTGAAAAAAGTGTGTACACTAATTAGTGAGAGCAAAGGATATGCATACTGAATATAATATTTGATAGACGTAGCTACACATTACGGTTTGCTAAGATTTAGTTAAGCATGACGGAGCCAGAGTCGTGATACTTTCCTGGGGGTAAAACGAATCCGAAGAAAGATAACCCAAACAAGTGTACACAACTACTGGAGACATATAAATAAGTAACACGACATATCTAAGCAAGTTTAGGAAAAAAGTAAACGAAGCTAACAAATTTCTCGAATTTCCTCCCTTTCTTCTCGTGAAACATCAGGTCGTACCCTTTCAGTGATTTTTCTATGGTATTTTCCCTTTTCTCTGCTCTGATAGACAAAACAAGACAGGAAAGTTGTCCAGGCCAATTCATTTGGTATCTTTTGCCAGAGTTATCCACTCGGGATCCCGCATGTTATATTTGCAATCACCCTAGAGTCATTGTTTAGTGACAACAGAAGTGTGTACGAGTGCCCCGACTGCTCCCATTAATCGATGAACCATATACACGACACGAGACTGTAGGTACCACCGGAGTGAAGGAAAGTAAGATGATGTATAGTACCTTCGGGGCCGATCCTCTTCTTTCACTCCCGATATAGCTCTATAACCAGGATCCCTGTCCAAAGCCGTATTTCATCGATAACATCCGATGACAACTACATTATCCTGGCATTCTCCACCAGCCAACTAAAGGGTCCTTCCTCCTCTTACCCAACTTTTATACTTTACTATATATTTACTCCAATGCACTATGAAGAACTCTTGAAATATATATATCAACGGATGGAAATCCATTCCACTAAAGAGCTTAAGATTGACGCCAGCGAGAGGAGGCCGTCAGTAGTATTAACTGTCGTGACTATCCGACTCGTCAGCAGACAAGATGAAACTGAAACCTTTCTTTCCCATCTTCGGGGAGTTCAATTCAATTCAGTTCAGTTCACTCAGCAAACTCACTCAGTCACTCCGTTTGTGTACTAAATTTATGACGAAAATGCGACACTAAGTCAGTTGGATCACAAAATCTCACCTCCTTTTCCTTTCCTCAGTCGATAGATCTCCATATTTTTAGAATTGCCGGGCACTAGTGACAGACCATACGCATTAGGATACTCTCACACTCTTTTACACTTTCCAGTTGATCTTCCTAATATAAATTATGCATGCCTACTGAACAAAGAGCTAGTTCACAAAGGGCGGCAATATTTAAAAGAGCTCTAAAATTCCTTTGTTCAACGAAAACCGTTTTCCAGCTGCCAAGAAGGGGAAATTAGCAGTCCAGGTAGGTACTTCGATGAAATTGGAGTGTGTGATACGGAAAACAGTTCCAATCGGGGATTGTGGGGCTTGTTACCACAAAGGTAAAAAGTGTGTGGTATCAATGGGTTTGTAATATGAATAGTCAAAATTTTAATTACATTCAGCACCGGAAAAACAGGGAGATTAAGACTTAGGGTTGTAAATCAACTTTGCTTCAATGATTTCCCGTGCTCAAAAACCCCGGCTAGAGGTTTGTTAAGCTCCAGCCAATTTCCTGTGCTTTTGAATACTAATCAGAATAGGCAGCTGAGGGAGGGTTACCGTTACCGCAATAGTCTTAATGTGCCTGGTCCATGTACCGCAGAGAGAAACCTTATTTGCAATCAGTGAGACAGGCTCCACTCTTTCTCCTCGACTGGAAATTGCATTCTGGCTCATTTGACTCCTATGGGCATACAATAATAGTTCTTTGCTTTGCACGAATCAGAGCTTTCACTCACAAGTGTACAAACATAATCCTATACGATACAAAATATTTAGATATATATACATGTGTATGATACATCAAAGAACACATTGATATATATTAGAGGCACAATTTATTTCCGAATATCTGCTCTCACACATCGTTTGTGTATTACGTACTTATGTTGAGAAATGATGGTATAACCCAGGCTCCCCTCTCCACTCTTACACTCATAGGTGATATATTTCCCGTCTCTGTAAGAATTTATGTTGGAGAAAGCAGTATGGAGACAGCTGTATGGTGAAAGTATTCTACACAGGCACGTAGTATAAATAATATACGCCATGTTACGCTGAATGTGTTATGTCTACTATAGTATACCCAACTTCAAGTGGTCTTACATCCTCCAACAGACATACAGGGTACAAAAAACTTTCACTTAAAGCAACTTTCACCATGAAAATTACTTCTTAAGGCTTAGAAACACATGACAATCTTCTTCGCACTTTTCTCACTAAGTGTCTGTCATCTTTTTTTAAATTCACACAACGATCTGCGGATTAAAAGCAATTTTTGTAGGGGGAAAGGGGTGCTTTTCAGAATTCCAAGAAGGGTTTCGTGGTGAAAGTTGTATTCTTACCCTGTGTAATAAGGATGCTAAACGTATTGTTACATATTTTATGTAGTTATTACACTACGCAGTGAATAAAGCACCTTAGTTTTAAAGAAGAAAGATTATGGGGACTGTTTTAAAAGAGTACAGCTTAAATATATTGTTTGTGTATTCTGGAATGCACATTATGTGTCTTGGATCTTGGATCGTATAGGTATATGACGTACGTAATAATGTATTGTGGAAGGCAGACACGCAGACAGAGGGGTATTATTATTGTGTTATGGTATGGGATGATTGGGTGTACGAATTTATTCTATGTCAGTGTGCTAGAGCGTGTGAGTGGTTGGCACACTTCATGCGTGAGTAATATAATAGTTTTAAGAGACAGGGAAAAAGCGGAGAAAAATCGTCTTTGAGTTCTTTGACAACTGTAAACTTGTTCCATTTGAGACTTGACATAAATGAAATATCTCATACACAGTGAGAGAAGAAACAGTGTGTAATAATTCGATTACGAGGACTTACAGAGACTTCCTTCCGTTTATTTTATACATCTAGGTAATCGCGGCGGCAGGAATGTAGTATCTCGGTGACTGGAACTGACTGACTTGACTGAAAAGCAAATTTTATATGACTCAGTTATACATAATAGTAAATAAATATATTTATACATATATAGGGTTGAAGCGGTAGCGGAACAAGCAACATTTATTTACACTGTAACTTTCTCCTGGCTGTTTTGTCTTGTAGAATTTAGATCTTAGTTTCTCATGTAGGTAGATACATATAAAAAAGATACACTCAGTAGGTTAGGCATCTTGAACATTGTGTTCTGTTCGCTCTGTTTCTATTCCGTTCTGAAGTGCATTAGTTCTTTCTTTTCATTCCCAGGCTAAGGATTTTTTCATTATTTTCCCCTTGAGCAATAATAATCAACTTGAGAGAAATAGAAGAGGATTTTCAAAGAAAGAAAATGTAAGTGAACACACAGACTCCTACTAGTTACTAGTATTGCGAAAGTGTTTGTGTCTATGTCTACTGCTTGTCTTCGTACATCATCAACATCAAGATAAAATATTGTTCAGTGTCAGAAAATGGTTCTCAACTTTCTCCGTATCGATTAAACTCTTTGAAGCTCAGTATTTTGTGTTTTGTACTTTACTATACTCACTCAAAGAAAAGGAGCTGCAAGTGGAGCATCAACTCTCTAACCAGTAATATTCCTATTGTGTCCATTAAAATTTTCTCTTACACGTTTAAGAGTCCCCAAATACGTTACGTTAGTCTCACTTAAGCTATACTACCCGGCACTAAATACCGAAAATCATAATAAAAGCTACACACAAGATGCATATATGGCTTTTATTAATCCTCAAACAGCTTTCCATGGAATCATTCTAAGTAGCTAGCCCTTTGTTTACCAATACCATATTCTTATTATTATTAACAGTGACAATTCATTAAGTGAAAGCCCTAGATAAAAGAAAATGGACACTAATGCATAATATATGTTCTCCTAAAATCATCATTCATCAAAGAGACACATTCTAATATTTATTCAGACGTTTATACGGGCTACATGGATTTGATGAACCAAGGTGTCTGGGTGAAAGTTACAGAAAATATTAAATGACAGTATAGAAAATTTTCATTATAGGGGCCATTTATAAGTGCAAATTGGATCCATATTCATTTGAACTAACTAAAAGTTATTAAAAAACTGTCCTTTCTGCAGCTCCATTGAAAAATTTAGTTATGTCATAGTCATAATTAATTTTTGGGAACAATTAACCTAAATTGACTTCATGAGCTTTCTCTTCTTTCTCTTTTGCAAAACTCCTTTCTAAAAGTACCTTGCACTAGTTTTCATGTACTGAATTGAGAATATCCGGTGAAGTATATATATTTAATAATATAATTACAAATGGATGTATGCATCCTTTCTCCAGGGGGCTTTCTCCAATTCTTCAGCGTAGGTATAAAGTATTTTATTTGTATTTTCGATTAAAAACTATTAAGGTGAGCCCATTTAGACTAGGAGAAAGTGGAAACGGAGAAAAGTGAGTTGACTTTAAGACCTTATGCACAAAATGGGATCTCAGTCATGATTTAATGATTTTAGTATGATGAAGATGATGAAAACAGCTTATGCAAAAGGAAACCAGACTAAAGGAAGAGAATTTATGAAATGTAATTCTTTGTCAAACAGAAGAACAGACGGCCTAAGCAGACGAGAACGACGTCATTCTACGAATTTCATTCCTTCTCTTTGGCTCTGAGAAAATTGCATTCCTGTATAGCTAAGAAAGATTTCTTTGCGTTGCCTTTTCCTCGATTCGATTGGCGGAGTCTTCTCATGTATTACATTACACATATATTTTCAGCTGGGAGGGAACATTATGATCACAAGTATAAATGTAGCCTTAAAGCAGCAAATTATACTTTTACTTTACATTCATGCCTCATACCATATGCAAAATGAGTCTTTGCTTTCCTATCCTGGAGATCCTGGTGTGTGTGTTTCCAGTAGTAGTTGTGAGTGGCTACATTGTACACATGCATTACTACTACATTAGTATTACTCTTGGAGAACATTTTTATGGTGCGTCACTCATTTTATACTCCTGCTTCCATTTTTCTTCTAATATCTTACTCAATGTCTTTATTAGACACTTGTGCCACAGCTTACTGACTTGATGGAATGGACTATTTAAATAGAAAATAAATTAAACCAAACCAGGATCTGTTTTCATACCCTTTGACTTCCACAATTCCTCTATATCTGTATACCATCAACCACTTCTCCTCCAAAGAAAATTGATTGTTTGTACTATACTACTTACATTACGACCGAACTACCTCAATTCTCATTAATGTCATCAAATATTTACTGCACAAAGAAAAATACATCTTTATGACAGACGACAATCACGTCTTGAAGCTATCTCTCTTAAAAAATTGCACTCATTTACTTTCTCATGTTGCAAAATGAATAAAACGCCTGAGCGAGTAATTTAGTAATTAAAGGTTAGTAACTGAACCTGAAACCTGGAATTTATCTTCACATTAAGCTGCATTAAGAATGTACAAGTAGAATGAAATTTTGAGTTCGTTTTTTTACTTCTGTAGCAATTGATCGAAAAATCTTGTTTCAGTCCTGAATCTACCTTCCTTTAATACAATAATATAACTCTAGATACTCTTTGAAGCTAAGATTAAGTAAAAGGGAAAATTTTCTACTACAGTTGCTAGATTATAATGTATGATTTGCTGTGCTATATTTATGTTCTTTACTACTATCCCTGTACTGTACTATTTTACTATAGATATACCATGTAATCCACTACTCCTTACAAGTATCTTGTGAGTTTGAGTCAGAATATCTAACACCATCCTATTAGCAATGACTCGTGATAATAAATAAATATGCAAAAATAACTCCAATTCAAAACTTAAAAGGAATTGCAAAACGTGTACAGAGTATGAAAGATTATTTTCAAGAATTCCATTCAATTCCTTTTTACGACCTTCCATTTAGATATTAGGTATGGTATAGAAAAAACGTTATAAGTAGGATGTATTTCTTATCAATTTTAAGGAGCCTTTGTTACTACAGCGCATTAGAATGTAGTTTGGTTTTAAGAAGGCGTATCTTGGTCGTGTAGCTGTCTGAGTCTGATGTGGTGCAGTACAGTGCAGATCTAATGTTATGCATAAGAACCTCTTTTCTTCCCCCACTTCCTTTCTCTGATACTTAAGAAGAGAAGAGAGCGTATCATCATACATATGATGCAGACACGACACGACAAGGATAAATTATAAAATGAATAAAGTTCTACTGTAGCTACTACTAGTAAGTAGTAACTGGTATTTAGTAGTAGCATATAGGTAGCTCAAAAAATACTTGGTTGATTCACAGATATTATATCCTTGTTTATAGTATAAGTATTTCTCACACACGTGCAAATGTTTAATATACAGAACATTATACACAACCTCATTTAGATTCATATGGTCTAGTTGTTCGTGTTACTATTTTATATAGTATTCCTGAAGGTAGTGATCTACTTACAATATACCTAAGTATTAAGTCCGTATTTATCATGTTCTTCCATTTTTCCTTGCATGGTATCAGCTAGGTAAAGATTGAAAATGTACGGTGATATATATACGTATATAGATAGATATAACAATAAAGTGTGTTTATAGTGTTATATGGAGAAAGAGCAGCCAATCGTAAATTTTTATGTAGACTAGCACTGGTGAACTGTAGTGTAGTGTATTCCACCTCAAAGTTGCAAACCCAAAACCAAGTCAAGTCAATTACAATTCGGGGATTCTATATATAGCACATATATTAAGTGTAACATTATACGTTTTGCATTATAAGTACACCCTCACTTTCTAGGTAGATATTTATACAGAAGAGAATGATACTCTGTTGCCGTCATCATCATCCTCATCTCTCTGAAAGAAATTAGATTGCTTCTTCTCTATTATATTATGATCATTTTTCTCTCATTCCTCCACTTTCTCCTTTCTCTTCTTGTTAGCTCGACTGTGCATCTTTATCTCTATAACCAATCCACTTCTGCCCACTCACCATAGCATTACCATTTAATACTCTATTTGTAACTACAGTGAGATTGCTTCATATACATTTGTTGCTGCAAGCAAGGAGAGATAGACACACTGAAAACTTACAGCAGCCAACACGAACGATCGTGCATTTGAAGTGGGCAATACACACTCGAGAAACTTTAAACATAATTCTCACCATACTAACGCAATTTCTCCAAAAGATGCAAAAATGCAAACTATGTATCACTACTTGACTGTCGAGGACATTTCGACATACTTAGCTGCATGGATCTAGTAGACTCATGCACGTATTATGCTTTGCATGATCTTGGCACACTATGGATTATATTTCGTAATGTTTTGTCAAAATATACGTCTGGTGATGGTGCAAGGACATTCAATACACTGTCGCTTATCGCTTCGCTGCGCTTAGTCTGCTAAATGTAGTAAACAAACATAGATAGACGAAGAAATTACTCCCGTCTCTACCCAAGCGCTAACTTAATCGTAAGTCCACTGTGTAAGTTTGCAAGTCCCTCGGCAAATGGAAAATCTATGTAAAATGGATATCTCTATCTCTCTTCATATTTGTCATGATTTCCATTCCCAATTCCTGAGATTATTAGTAAATTTTCATACTATTAACTTATATTGTTAGCTCGTATACTTTTATAGGTCTTTCAATACGAATATCAATAAAATTTAGTCAAATTGCCAGTCTTTTAGTAGTAAAGTAAATACCAACTTATTCCATAATATTTTTATTTTCGTATGTAAATTTGTGACAAACTGATAGGAGGACTTCAAGTTGTGTTCTTACAAGGTGATTTCAGGAGTAGGCGTTAAATTTTCAATCTTGACTTGACATGAGATCCATACTACACTGCCAATAAATAAAGTCATTAATTTCCATCTGTTTGACCTAGAATTCAGTTATGTATGATTAAAGATTCTACTATGGATTCCCGATCTGTGATTCTGAAAGAATTGTGATTGCTTGTAGTATAGGACCAGAAAATCGTAGAGGATTTCACCGGCAAGAAAAATGTTCCAAAATATTCAGCAAGGACATGCAGTAATATGAGTGAACACATAGATATGAAGTAATTTAAAAGCCATAATATTGCATATGGATGTGGGATTGGTGGATTTGGAGGAGTATGCACAGATCATGTTATTCGGAAAAGCATGGGAAGTCTATTCGGGCAGCTTGTTCCAACTGTATCTGGGTGGAAGTCAGCGGTTAGTAGATATCTAGTGCTAGATGTAGTAAGTATTACGCTAACAGGCTGACACACGGACGGACGACTTTATTGGTCTAAGTAAGTACGCACCAGCACAAAGTGGCTTGAAATTGTATTGTGATATTCGACACTGGCTAAGGAATTCTTATACTAGTTTGTACTGTATTTTCATAGAGGAAGAGAGCGACGAGGATAATGTACCATGCGCAAGTTGATATAATAGAAATTTATACGTTAAAGGTTGCCTTTCCCAGATTTCAAGTCCTCGTTGCACTTATTTAGGCCTTTCTCTCTGTCGGTTTGTACTGTATATTATTGAATGAAAGTGACTGACTCCGTTTTCTGTGGGTGAAATTGCCGAAATCGATTCCCCGTCTATCTATATTGTATTGACTGGGAAACTGATGGGCCTCTTGTTACTCTCTGCTCTTCTCCTTTCTCCCTCTCCTGTCAACTTTCTCCCGGTTGCTCTTTCTAAAGATACCAAAGTAATAGTAAGAATAACCTTTTCCGTCCTTTTCTTTCTCTTCCATTTTCAATATCTCCTTACACGTACCTACAACGTCCTCCTTCCCTCAGACAGATAGCTTACCCGCCAACAGACCTAGTGCTTATCTGACATTCACATACAAGTGTGTGCTCTGTCTGCCTGCACTATACCCTCTTCACCAAACCAGTCAGTCCAATGCGTTCAAAATGTAATAACCATTTATAATATTCTATACACATATAGCACTTACCGCATTCACAGTAATAAACACCCCCATTTAATCTGTCCAATCTAGATTTACAGTTTCAGACACACCTTTAACGAAGAATTACTTGGCTACCAAAAAAATTGCAAAGAATCCCGTAGAAAAGTCTATGATGTCATGGACATGTAGCACGAGATTTATTAGAATACCCGAGGTATCAAAGTATCAATCAAGACCAAGACTCCTTTAATTGTAGTACTGTCTAATTCTGCAGTAACGAAGAAATTGATTCAAGTTTATCTGCAATTACCTACGGATATTTATTACATTAGCTGTATTAATATATATCAACACTGTAATGATTCAATTGTGGTTTAGTTTCAGTTAACTGACATCATCATAGTCTTTTACCGAGATTAGCAATGGTTATTCAATGGAGTGAATACGGTGCTTGAAGAAAGAAAAGTATAGTTGTTCAGAATGGAAGAACACAGACGGTCTTTCTGATGTTATTTTTATTCTTATTCTATCAAAGAAAATACTAGCTGAGCTATTTTACTGCCTAGCCGGAGCAGGTCTGCCTGATCAGAGTTGTGTATAGCACCATGTGGAAGGGGCAACTCGTAGAGTCGTAGTAAATCCTTTGGAAAAGGACAATGAAATGGAGGCAAACTGTGCGTAATAATATCATCCTTCATGTTATACATAAATGTAGTTTCTCCCAAGGCAGAGAGCCTACTAACCAATATGGGAGTCACCCAACCAGTGAACCTACTTATAAAATGGTAGATCTCTTTTCTGTTGGAAAGCATAGGAATTAGAGATAGAAGTATAATTACTCTTACTGTTGGATGGATGTGGATAGCTTCTAAACCTATTTGCTGATTTCTGGTAAATGGAAAATCTCTTTTTCTTGATAGCATAACGTTACGTTACTTGTATCATCAATTACAGAAACGAGTCTTGAGAAGACTAGACAAGCTTTACTCACTCACCATCAGAACAGAATAAGGCTTACCTCGCATTCTCCTCTTGGCCCAACTTATAAATATGTACAGTTTACCAAAATGCTAAGTATAACATATCGTTTCTGCAATTCTGCATTTCTATATATGGATGATGTACCTTCTTGGATAAAATTGGTAAAATAATGAATCTAGGGTCGTTGGAGGACAAACTGAAGAGATATTTTCGTAACAACTTTCCCTAATCCTTGCTGTCCCACAAAAACTTGCTTACAATTGAATACATGACAATAAAATGAATAATATGTAATCTGAAAGCCCTCACTTTCCTTCTCTCCACGCAACTTTGACATAGAGAGAATTGAGACCGCAGACAAAACTTCATTTCTCATTTCTGTCTTTTGTTCTACGAGTATTATGCTGTCGCGCTAGTAAATAAGTCAGTCAAAGCTGTTTCTCGTAAATATAAGTAAGTACTTTGATAAGTACTACTAGTTGTGATCTGACTCCGTTCCGTTCTGCATCTATTGCATGTACATCTTCCCTCTGTGGTTTCCTTTCCCTTCCATGGTTTGTGGGAAACTCTTCATTCTTTCAATGACCCTAAACTATACATTTATTTGTCCCTTTTTCTCGACTATACTATATCATCTACTTCCGCCACTATATAACCTAAACCACATCCCATATATTCCAACAATTGTCTTTATGACATGTACTCTCTCCTTTCCACGCTAACCAACCTCTTCCTATTATCTTCTATTTACCACTCCTACTAGCCAACAAACAATTAATCCAATATTTCTACAGATATGTCATACTTTCTTTCAACTATGACCAACGTCATTGTACTGCAGAGTACTGGTTGCTCTTTGTTTAGCTATATAAATAGATACACTGCTGCATATAGATGGGTTTAATATACATACATGACGCTTTTATAAATCTGCATTCCTCTATCTAATTTTAGTCTACATATTTCCAACCGTCTTATTATTATCTATCTTCCTACTAGGCAGTAAGTGCAGGCAGTAAGTGCTCACCCAGTGGTTTCATTTGTAAAGTGCAATTCATTATTACTGATACCTATATATACAATAGTTTGTTATACTCCCATTAAACTCTTGTTGTTTTCAACGGGGTAGCTTTAATAATATCTTTCTGATGATTTATGGGTCAAAGTTTTTTTGATTTACGGTTTGATTTAACTGAGAAAGGTACATCAACATCCGCTGTTTGCCAAACTTAGATACGACATGGACACCATAAGTCAAGATTCCCAAGCTGAAAATATGGCTTTTACATATTAGGCTTTCAGTACATTCAGTTAATGGAAAGTCAAGATGATTCAGTAATTGCTAACGCTTAGCAATTTAAATAATAAAAGTAATTGCTTATCGTTTCATCGTAAATACATCCGTTTTCTAAAACAAAGAAGCTATGATGATCAAAGGTAACACAGCAGTTGCTACTCCAAGTTGCTATCTTTGTCGAGTCTAATGCCATATCCTGCGTTTACTATCTTTCCGAATTGTCAATTTACCGACATTATGCCGGGGAAATAAATCAAAGTTTCATAAAGTTCGTAATAAACATCAAGATAACTTTGTTCCTAGTAAATACATCTAAAAGACAGTTGTAAGTGCTTTGTTAGATTCCTGATAATTATATTAATTATAGTATTTTAGACTAGAGTCAATTAATTTGCTGTATAATATTAGACAACGAATTCCACGCAGTTTTGCCTTTCTATATGAGAAGGCTGATCTACCCAAAGGAGTATCTATTTTCGGTAAAGATAATTTTCTTTCCCTGGTTATTCTTTCGGTGTCAGCTCTCAAAAAAAATGGTCAGCATACCTACTATGTTGGAGTTGAGTTTGAGTTTATTACATGTCCATATTCTACAAATAACAAGCTGCTTACGTCTCTACATCCTAGTGTGTTTAGTACATTAAATTTGGAGACTGTTGTCCCATATTGTAGTTAAGCCCAGTCAAATAATATTTAATTAAATCATGATTTCAGTTTTTTCGTCAAAGATATTTAATTATTATACTTACATAAAAAATGAGTTTTTTATGCAGTAACAATGTAGTGGAAAGTTATCTCACGTTCCGATGAAAATATTATTCCAGACTCTTGATGACTAAAAAAGAAGCAGTTTGGAAGACGCTGAATGAAAATACCTGATTGTTTTATGGTTTTCTGCTATAATCTGCATTGATCGGTAAAACCGTGGATGGAACTGGAAGGTATTGTCACTGTCCCTGACTTTGAAATTACAAGTTATTATTATAATGGTTAGGCATGCCATTTTTCACTACAAATGCAGTTTTGTGCAGTCACTCAAATCACTAATTAGTATTTTAGCAACGATGAATGACCCAAATAACTGATAGTGATGGGAATTCTGAGGGAAATTAGGCGAGTCGCACATCTGTTAACAAAAATACTGGAAATGTTGTTAGCAAGCCCCCAGGAAAAGTTTAGGGCAGATATTCTCATTCATTAATTAACTCTATCGTGTTCAACCAGACAGACACGACAAAATAATATATTATCAGATCCTTTATATACCTTAAGTTACATTTTATTTACATGCTATAGATACCCAATTTACCTAATGGTCTTGACACATGAAAAGGCTTCCCATCAAAAGTCTATTAAAGACAAGGGTGTAGATATTTCAGATCACTTTCATGTTTTTGTAAAATGTAGTAAAATAGGTGATCTATTGTTT
>JABASH010000904.1:0-31730 GCA_019776445.1 Tomocerus maximus
CACTGCGCATTCGGTGACGGCGGGAGTAACTATGACTCTCTTCAGGTAGCCAAATGCCTCGTCATCAAGTACAGAGTGATGCGTAGGCTATCTACGCGTCTCCACGCGTCAAGAATGACTCAAAAACTCAATTTTTACTTTTGGGGATTATGACATGCTGATTGAACCCACGCCCATACGATATACTATTCTTCCATCTTGGTATATATATCATTCTTTTTGTTATGAATTTATTATTTTTTACTTAGCATTTCCAAAATTTTTAAAGGTATAATAAGGATTTGCTTTTCATTCATGCATTCTTTAGATTCGCACAACCTGTAGTTATGATATCAGACTCTTTCTGCAAAAGTATCGAGTTCAATTGCTCAATAACCCTTATTAGCTTTATTCAGCGATTGAAGTGGTCTATTACTGAGTTTGGCGATGCTGCTTGCTTCGGACCAGAAAATATTATTAAATATTTGAATGCTGACTCATTCTACAATTTTTCAAATGGTGTATTTTTTGAAGAAGAGTAAGATATTATGATTAGTATCATTTTAATATTTGAAAATAGGGTTACACTTGCATATCTGATATTTTTTTGATTAGATTTTTGAAGTTTATATTTTTATTTAATTTTAGCATCCATGTCCCTGAGGGAGACAATAGTTGTGTAACTTTAGCATCAGGTATACAGGTGCCTAAAAAGAACAAGTCGAGTGGCCAAAGTAGCTTTGCTACATCTTTAAGACGCATCCGGTAAAATATTCCTATATTAATTTACTCTTTGGTTCTAATTTTATCATAACCATGTAATTTATACTCAATGTACCCAATAAGTTCCTGTGTTTGAAAGTTAATCAATTACATATTTTATTACATATCTGCGATAGACCAGAAGGATACAATGAACAATCAAATAAAATGGAACGAGAATACTACGTTCGTCGCTTGTTCTCGTGCACTGACTTTATTTTTGCCAATCTTGGACATGCAGAATCATTATCGTAAATATTTTTACTTTCATCGTTCACCGGTTTAGCAACTCTGCTGGTGTTTGCTAATTGCATTTCTAATCTGAACATTTTTTACTTCTTAGGTTTGTGAGTGACACTGCAATTAAATTAGTAAAATTGGGTCTTTATGGGTGCCAGGATGTACCTTCTTACATTGATCAATATTTTGTCCGAGTAACAATCGTTGATCCCAAGAAAAATGTAATTGTTGGACAAACAGTCCAGCTTATACACAATACGGGACCAAAATTCTACATCAAATTGGCTACACCAGTTATGATCAAACCTCATAAAAAATACACAATTGTAACCAGAATCAAGGTAAATTTTGAATCCATAGAATAACTATCGTCGTGAAGTCATTTATGTAATAAATGCCATACAATTATGATTGTAGGGACCTCAGTCTTGTATTGGAATAAAAAAGAAAAGTATGATAAAAATCAAATGCTACAACACCGTGGTGACTCTCTATTTTCCTCCAGACGAAGAAGACCAAGGAATGAGAATACCTGATATTGTTTTTGTTCTGTGAAATATTACACACTCCGCAGCTAGGTCGCAACTGTTTTTCTGTTTGATTGCCCTATACATACATAGAATGCTGGTGATATCGTAATCGTGATACCTGTATTTGCAAGCGTCTACCCAAATATAATATTATCAATTATCACCTTCCTGGATTTTCTCTAAGCTTTTCATGTAAATATCTAGTAATCAAATATTAAGTGCATCTGTCTGCAGTGCAGTCTTGTATTCGTCTGTCTAGATCCTAGAACATAGAATAATTGACTTCCTACCCCCGAATAGGTATTACTATTTTGTAAAAATATGTGAACAATGCTGTATCAATTGTAATACTACTTCATAATTTACTATCTAACCGATTCAGAGGATTTCAAGCGTGAGAAATCAGAATATAATAAAAAGCGAATCTAAGTTTTACGTTTTATGCTTGCGAATTGATATCCATATTGATATTATGTGCTTTTGTCGAACAAATCCTTTTTGCTATTTAATATATATGCACACAGCAACCTTGAGAAGTTCCTAAGAAGTCCAGTTTAGATTAGGTTCAGTTTGGTTTAAGTTTTTCCAAAATTCCTAAAGCTTTTCGTATCATATCTTTTGCCGTTTCAATTTCTTTAAAGTTCAGGCAAGAAGCCGCGATAGTTGAAAATCTTTGAGCTTCTAAAATTAGTTTGATTCCTTCGAAAGTCACTTTATGATGTGATCCTATAGATAAATATAGAACAATTCATAAATAACATAGCACATTTACATATACCTCTTTCCCTTAGGCTCAATTTGTATTTCTGTGGTTAAAACTATGCTAGATCTTTGTAGTGTCAAAGTGCTTGAGTTTTTCTGTGAGACTATTATACCTTCTGCTGAGTCAGAAAATTCTTTGACTACATGATCATCAAAGTCAGAGGTAGCTTGTGGGAGTTCTAGTACGTCATGGTTATTTGAAGATTTATTTCCAATATTCCCATTCACGTAACCGGATATGCTTCCTGAAAACTCTCCCAAATTAGGAATACTTGGAATCATCATATCGAGTCCTGCGTCTGGTTTATTCTGCCCTTGTGATTCACTCGATTGGGGAGTTTCTCCATTTTTTAGGCATTTATGAATGTAAGCAGCTCTCCATTTGGAATATTTCATTCTCTTCATAAAGTCATGATTCATTTCATCATTAAAGCATTGCAACGTTTCGCAAAGAAATCCGATAGTGTAAAGTAGCTTGACTGTATTCCTTTTGTGTTGCAGTTATAAAATTTAAGATTTTAGTCTCAATGTGCAACCGTCAAGGGTTGCATATTGTCCGGATGAAATTGTTTCTATCCAGGATGAAATTGATTTTATCCATGGACGAAATTAATTTTGTCCTGGACGAAATTAATTTTGTCCAATTTTGTCCTGGACGAAATTAATTTTGTCCAATTTTGTCCTGGACGAAATTAATTTTGTCCAATTTTGTCCTGGACGAAATTAATTTTATCCAGGAAGAAATTAATTTCGTCCAATTTTAACCAGTACATTATGCTATTATGTATTTAAACTTTTAATTATTTTTAAAATCAGCCTACTTGTTGTAAGTTCGAGTTCTTTCGAGATGATCGGCTTTAACCATCAAATCTATTATGTACTTCTCAATGTACGCTTCAGCAACTAAAGTGTCCACAATTGCTTCTTCTCTGTGTTGTAAATTTTGGTCCTCCACCCATTTGATAATGATCTCTATGAATGCTCGTCCTTCAGCGGATTTGTCTAGGGCTAATCCCTTTTCAGCGGCATAGTAGTAACCTATGGGCAGCCAAAACACGTCATATAATAGGTTAGGTGGATAGATTACCTGCTTTCACCGATACATATTATAGTCTGGAAAATCTAGATTTCATTGCAAAATTTTTATTACTACGCACACCAATAAGAAATAATGTGGTCTATTTTACAGTAATCTTGTCCAAGCTTTAAGAAATGGTTCAATGGTCGTAAAGAAGCTGGAAGAGTGTGTGACAGATTTGGAGGTGGTGTAACATTAGAGATAGCTGCACCAGAATTCTCCCCTTCAGGACCACTCAAATGAATAACATCCTCATTTTCATTATCCATAGAAAATAATATTTTCCTGTTTGCAGTTCGATACTTAATAAGATGATTCCATTATTCAAGCCCGTCTGTCTAAGCAGATGGAATAACAAAGGTTTTTTGGGGAAATCAATAAAATTGCAGTTGAAGTCACTTACTACCGTATCGCTAATTGAATTATTGTTAGTATGAATTCTGAGAGCCTATGCAGCTAACAGCGTTGCATGCATCAGCAGGTACTTTTTTGATTTGCAAATTGCAAAGTAGTTTGACCTTGCATGGGAATCGTTTAGAAGAATAGAATGCCTCAATTTTGAAGGATACATACTCATACAAAGGGTGAATGAATCCAGAGGAATAGAACACCATTATATGGTACAACTTTACAAGCTAAATTACTATGACAGCAAGCATGTAATACATGTGAGTGATGTAGTTTTCTCATATGGCATGCGGAAATTCTCATAGAGCCCTATATATGCCATACTCCAAGGCTTCGTGGAGTCATAGTTACAAGCATGTATACGTATACATGCTTGTAACTATGACTCCACGAAGCCTTGGCCATACTCTCAATATGGCCCCTATTTAGCCCTTGATGTTCTCCTACAATTTCTTGACAATTTCCAATAATAATATTGAACACGTTTATTTTCCATGTGTATCAATAATGCGATTACAATCATATTACATAAAATATACATCTCTGACGCAAATGCAAATACTACATCGAATGGATATCTTGCACTATAATTTGATTCACATATATTTAAATATTCACGAATGATTGCTACAGATATATGTGTTGGGCTTTCAAAGCCTTTTCTTGAGTTATTTCAGTTATTTGACAACAAATAGGTCCTCATGGCCTTCGAGTTTTAGGTCTTTATCAAAGGATACTATTGTTTGAGCTTCTTGATTCTGTATAAAAGTCATGAGATATGAAATGATACATTTGCGACCTCTTTATTGATGTGAAGCATAGAAATATATTAATAAGAAGGCTTATTTCATAATTTATTCTACTGCCCTTGTGATATATGTAATATTTTATTATTGATTAGCTCTATGCAGCGGAGGTGTATGGTGTACCTGAGGACACAACGATTGCTTTTTATGCTTTTCATGACTCGAAACGGTATCTTGCAGCTTTCGGATTTCTCTGTTATTCAAATGATATAGCATATAGGTAGGAAAATTAAGTCACTAATTGAAAAATATTGTAATACTTCCCAAAGATTTACCCATTTTTGACCATAACAATGATTTCCATTTCTTGCTTTTCCTTCCTCAGATGCTGCAGCTCTTTTCTGAGAAGTTCCTGAATGAATATCCGTAATATTAGAACAATAAATAATATTCTTAGCTAAACTACCATAATTATTAATAATAGCATGCTGTGTTTGGATTTGTAAATATATATTAATGTTTAACCTCATCACTTGGGACGAACTTGGAATGTGTCTTGAAAAACGGAGAAAACTCTTCCCCCGAAAAGTTGGTTTTGCCATCCCTTAACTTCTTCAGCATATCCAACAACGACATTTTACTTGTGTCACAAGCTTCTTTAAGAATTTCCAATGTTTGTATTTCATTTTCTCGATGTTTCATATTGTCTTGTAATGTCTGCAATAATTAAGGAGTCCATTATGCTAAACTTAACAAAAATTCCTCTTTAACTAAGGAAATCGCAAAATTAATTGTTTAAATTAAAAAATAATTTAAAAGATACTTGTATCAGTTTCTGCGTAAGTTTATTCTGATCTGCCAAACCGTCAGCGTCGAATCTTAAATTCATGGAATCGTGCTTACAGTTTTCTGTGTCAGATGCGATATGCTTAATTGCTTGTTTGTATTGATTAATTTTGTGCTCATATCCTTTGTTTTGATTGTCCATTATATTTAGTAAGTACATGTTACTCTCAGTGAGTTCATTAATCCATTTTACAAACACTAATTGCCGCTTCTGTCATTAAATAAAATGGTTTTCTGTTTCATTGCTTAAAATATTCAAAACTACTTATATGTGATTAAAAGTTCGAATAAACTGTACTCTAGTACCAACCAATAGTTTCAACTGGGCATTTCCCTTGAATTTCTCCTCAACTGACAAAATTTCCCGTTGAAAGCCGTTGGTCAGATCAAACATTCTAGAGATCTCTTTTGTAACCGTCGCATCAGCTCTAATATCCTTGTTGTCCATTTTTCTAAATTGATTCGAAAGACAAGTGGTACCTTCGTCGAAAGATTCTTTATTGCTGTTCTGGTGGGAACACTCATCGGGTAACTCCATTGATATTTGCATGTTCGGCAAGGGAGAGGATGTAGTTAAATTGCCTTTGTACTTTGTAGAATTGAGTCTAGCAATTTGGTTGCTCTGAGGCTCCTTCACTGAGTCAAGAGCAGAATGACCACTTCGAGGCTGATTTTTAGACATTTTATTTAAGGGAATCTGATTGATATTAACTTTTTTGACAACTTCATCTTTGATAGTACGTATCATATATGTATTATGTCTTTTGCTAGAAATTGACGGGGAGGTGGAATCCATGCTACCCAACATGCGGTGCCTCAGCGAGGTTAATGACGGCCTGATTTCTTCTTATTGTACATTGTTGTTTTAGTACTGTTGGGGCTGGGACCAAGTTTATATGAGATTTTACTCGGGAATCTGTCATTTGGCCTCTCGATGTTTGGTTGATTTTATTTGAAATGAGCAATTTTATTGGCTATCGCCTTGACGAAATTTTATATGTTTTTGCAAGGCAAGTCGATTGGTGATATTTATGATTCAACAAGGTGATAATATGATAGTGATGAATGTTCGTAATGACAATAGTAAAATATTATGACGTGTGCTTACATTTACCTTAGTTAAGATCTTTCATTTTTATTACATGTAATAAAAAAATGAAATTTACATTTACATCATTTACCTGTGACCACGGAATAAAGATTAGGCAACTAAACCAACTAAAGGTATTTAGAACTAAAATATCAAAATTCGGCCACCATCGCATCGGATTGCTGCTGGATATTGCACGATTTCCGATATGTAAGTACCATAAAAATCAAATGAGTACTTTTGGAGATTTTGAAATTTATTTTTCTATTATTTTTCTTTTTTGTCAGAAGCTCTACTAAACGACCACGTTAATGCATATTCATGTTTCGACAGTTTTCTAAGTAAAGACCGTTACTATTCAAATTGATAGCCTAGCCTATCTGCATTCTGCATCAGGAAGCGTACGCACACATTACACAAACCCAAACTTAACAATTTTGCATTGAAAGGGCGTTATGGTCTGAATATTCAAATTATTTCACAGAGTAATACCTGATACTGGAAATGCAACCTCGTGATGGCAGGCAGCTGTATAGTTTTAGTATATTTCAACTTTCCAGGTAACCAATTGTGCTGCATTCGTTCTTCCGTTTAAACTTTACGGGTTATTTTTCTGAAATATTCCGATGTTGATTCTTTAGTTACAGTAGAAATTTGGAAATTCGATGGCCACAATGGGCACTATCCAGAACAATAGCAGTACAGATTGGCACCTTAAATGCAGGACAATGACATCAAAATTAGCATTTCTTTTGGAAAATGAAATTCTTTCTGATGTGCTATTTATTGTCGGTGATATTGAGAAAGAGTGTATTTTCGCTCATAAGTTTGTCCTCATGATGGGATCATCAGTGCTGGAAAACATGTTTGGTCGAGGCAATCAAAATTCAACCGTACGATCCGAAATCAACATTCCAGATGTTAGTCCCAGTATTTTCAGAGCGATACTAAAGGTAAGAAGGAAACTCTACTTCCTTTTGATTACAAAAGATTACAAAAGATTACAAAAGATTACGACTATTATTTCAGTTTCTCTACCTCGATAAATTCGACCTGGAAGTTGGTGACACGGATCGTGTGATGGATTTGTTGGTAGCTGCCACTAAATATGGTCTGTCGAATTTGATCGCACAATGCAATGCAGTTCTCATAGCCAGTATAACGGAGAAAACGGCAGTTTCCATGTACCAACTGGCGATTATTCTCCTTCAAAAAGAGCTCAGCGAATATGCTTTTGATTTTATATGCAGGTAAGAATTGAAAGTACATAATTTTAGTTTGTCATTTGTTGTCCCTGTTTCCATTGCACAATGTCAGTCCTATTTAATATTCAGGTGCATTTTGGATTGTGCTAGAACTGTGTGAAAATAGTTGGCGGAATGTGTGCATTCGTAACAGCTAGGTTGATAAAATAAATGTGCCTTGTTGGTTTAATGCAGGAAGGCGAAAGTAATATTGTCTGGAAGTGACTTATGTACTTTGTCGAAAGAGAACCTGAAGCGGTTGGCACGAAGTGACGCTTTGAATATCAATGAGATGGATCTATTCAAAACTGCAGTGAAGTAAAAGAAAGATTTCTATTATTCTCGGGGCTATTCCATATAATCTAATACATTGTAGAAGGACTCATCGTGTCGTGCGTGTCTCTGCAGTTCTAATGTAATGAATTCCATTTGTTATTCCACGGGAACAGATGGGCCAAAGCAACTTGCCAATTCAGGAAAATAGAAGTAACCAACGAAAACTTACGGGATGTGCTCAAAGACATCATACCACATATCCGATTTTTTCTGATGACAGCTGAAGAAATCACTCTCTATGTTGCTACCCAGAATATTTTGACAAATGAGGAGTTGGTACAAATTTACAGAAATTGTACCACTCCTAATCATTTGCGGTAAAACGATATAGCAAAACTTTTCTCATCACACAAATGCTAAAGCAAATATTTAATGGAATCCTTCGAAACTTATAAAAATAGGTTAAATTTATGTAGGTCATCTTTGTCAGCCCCATTGTCAATGTTCAATCCGAGACCTAGAAACCGCTTCTGGATTGCCGAACGCTTTACATCAAATGAAAACAGAACTTGCTGGAAAAACAAATCTAGGGGCTGGCTTTGTAAGCCTAAGTGGCAGTTTATCAGGTAGCTAACAAAATTTCATGCTTCATGGCATTCAAACGGAAGCAAGAAAACACTCTTTGTTTGTTCCCAGTTTTAAAGTTGATCAGCCGATCTTTGTCATTGGAATTGGTCTTTACGGAGAATCGAGCGTCAGCGTTGGGGAATACTTCGGCACTTGCAAACCATATTTGTACGAAGTCAGAATTTATAATGAAGCGTCTCAGATGCTACAATTGACAAGCAATACCTTAGAGAACCCCGGAAAACTTGTTCACGTGAAGTTTGACAGACCAGTTACTATTAGCCCTGGGAAGTGGTACAGTGTCGCCGCTAAAATCAAGGTATGATCTTTTTGGATTTCAACACTTTCTACAGTTTTGGAGATTCAGTTTCCGTCTTCGTCAATGATATTAACTTCTTTGTGGCTACATATCTAGTACTCATGTAAATGTACCTCAAACAGACAGAGTAGGTATACTAATAGCTGTATTCCTGATTTTTTCTGGATTAGAGCAACAGCGCAACGTTTGTAGGAGAAGGTGGTCGCAACTACCTCAAAATGCAGTGCAGCAAAACTTTGGTCCAATTCAATTTTCAAAACACAACAAATCTCAAGCTAGCAAATGAACCGGGGGAGGAAGATACCCCACAGGAAAATGACACTAGCGTTCGCAGCGGTGAAATTCCCGAAATTGCATTTTGCCTCACTAACCAATAACAAAGGGGAATATTATTACTTAGGCCGTGCTATTACCTATTTACTTATACAACTTAATTAAGTTCCCAGAACATTAGCATAGCACAAAGTAAAATTAGTAATAACTTTGTTTAATGTCATAATTTACCTTTTAATAGCCATCGTAGTATCTTCCTTAGGTATGTAGATTTCAATGATATACCTAACTATTAATTATTAAACGATTTTCCACGTAAACTAGTCATTAGCTTGTATATTATGGACTACTAAAAATATAAAGAGCAAAGATGCTTCAGAATGCTACTTTTTATGAAAGTAAATGCACCTGTGCAGTGCAGTACAAAACATTGTAAATGTAAGTAACTATTACTAAAAGGACTAAAGTTTCGATTAAACGATTCTTTTAACTCCAGTTTTAGTTTACATCACAATAATAATTTAATTTAAGTGTTAATTTAAGTGTATATAAGTGTTAGTTTTAAGGTCATTATCAAGTTATTGATGGTTTCGTATCTGAATCCGTACACTTACGGCTTTTGTTTTAAAATGAAATGGAATGAAGATTTCATTGGTCGAAAAATGGACAGATTATAATTAACAGATTTGCGTATCAACGTTTTGTATTCTTTTCAAAGCAGGCTAGTATTTTCAAAATTGGAAATTGCTGTTAGGTAAGTTTTAGGTAGGTAGGTACACAGTACCTTTTCAACCTTTAGAGAAGTACTTGAAGAGCATTGCCCAATCGTACTATTTATGTATAAATTGTATTTTAGCTACATTCCATTTTTACTCATGAAACAAAAAACCGGCAAATAAAACAGTGAAGCCTATTTGGCAATCATAACTCGAATTGTTTTGTGATCAAGTTTTATTGTCATTCACTTTTCAGCGGGACAAATTAATATCGCAAGGAAATTAACATGAGACATGATAGGTTATAATTTATTAGATGTATTTACTACAGACAGATAACGAGATAACCTTCAGCAATAACCATTATTGATGTCAAAGTGAAATTATTAATTAATCATTAGTAATCACTAATCACTTATGAATTAGCAATGAAAGAAAACTATTTGCTTGAATATTGATCAAGTATCTTTTACAAAAGCGTCTGCTATGATTTTCATCAAGCTATCATCCCAGTTCGGGGTCAGTGGCACATCAGACAAACTTGTTCCCAGCTCATAATCCATGGCATCCCAATCAGGATCTCTAAAGCTAAACAGAAATCCAATCATGTTCAAGTCTTTACAAGCTTTAAGTGTTGCTTTCAAGTATTCATCAGCTCCTTGAATATCCCGACAAATTCCGAATTCTCCTAGGAAGATTTTCACTGAATGCTTCTGGGCCCAGGTCAAGGCACACTGGAATTTTTCTGTAATTAACTCAGCATCCCAATAGATTGTTTCACTGTGCTTAATGTTATCATAGACAGGAACTCTTCCAGGAAATCCAAATCGTTTCTTATTTCTCACTCTCTGAGTCAGCACAGTAGGTTCGTAGAAATGAAACGAAGCAATCAAATTGGAATCTTCCTGTAACAAGCTGTCCATTGGCAACTTTTCCAATGCGTCTTTATGAGCCCAATATGTTGGTTCGATTATTATCGGTGTTGCTTTGTCCACTTCCCTAATTGCTTTTATGACCTCCAATAATCTTTTCTCTGTGCTCTCGATACCTGAAATCAGCGATAGTGCCAGAAATTTATATGTTTACTGGAATAAAAAATATTTTTATGCTGTCATTCAGAATAAAATATGATGTCTACAAATATGTACGTAATTACAGAATATAAGTGCTATCAAGGGAGACTTGGGAAGCCCTTTGTGTACTAATATTGGAAACAGAAGAAATCGTCCTCAAAATTAGAATTTTTTATTATATACCAACCAACTACACCCCGAAACCCTCATAAGTTCGAACTTTAGCAATAAGATGCTTCTTTCATGTCCACAAAATATCTCATTCCACGCAGATATGATAAATATTAAAGAAAGTATAGATCCGTGCAAATGTATATTTTACTATATAATCTATATTCCTATGTCAAAACATTCCTGGCAACATGTAGAATGAAACTTTATTTTTAAAATACGAGTAAAAAATTACAAACCTGGGTCATTTGTGGTTATCACTTCAAATGAGCATATTTCTTCTTCCTTTGGAGTAAAGGGTTCGTTTATTACATCATATCCAACGAGAAATGGATTATTTACGAAATGGCTTGCAATGGTTTTCCAAACAGTGATAGATGCAATGCGGCGATCCAGGGTTAAAACAACAGATATATTTTCCTTTGATAACAAATCCACAGTTTTTGAAAGTTCGAGCAATTGATTTTCAGTTTCATCCACGCTCATGGAAATAAATCCTGATAATTCGAAATCTGCATTTCTGCCAACCCCGACTGCTCCAATTCTGACACAGGAAACTCCAAGCTTTGCCAAATCGGAAATTCCATTTTCATTTATTCTTGATGAGATATTATACCCTATGAAGAAAGTGTCCCACACAACCAGTTTGATCATCTTAAGTTGTTCCATGTCATATTCAGTGGTCTTTGGAACTTCTTTCGGCCAAGAAGGCCAACCTTGAAGCATGTGGTGAATGTATAGACGAATTCTTGCATCATGAACCTCAGGACGAGTGTGCAGAGCCAACCCAATCGTCTCCGAATCCAATGTCCTTTCAATTGGAGGAACTTTAATCCCCGATGTACATAGTTTTCGGAGTTTTCTTCCGAATTTGTGATTAAGGACAAAGCTCATCCAGTAATCGTCTACAAGAGAAAACGAAGAGTCTGGCATTTCTACCGATGCTACCTCTTGAAGTCCCCTTTTAGGAATCAGACAAGCATCAGCATGAACAAAATGAATCAGTGATTCTGGGGAATCGTCTCCAAGAAATTTTAGATTTTCATATTCATTCCACACTTCTCCTGGATTTTCATCGTTGAGTTGATGAGGGAAAAATTTATGACCGCGGAGGCAAAGAATATCATTTGGATATCTATCTTTTGCACTCATGAAAAAGCAGATGAAATTCTCGCAAGGAATTATATCATCATCGCAGATGAGTAAATATTCGCTTTTCATCAAGGGAGGCATTGAAAATCGAATAGAGCAATAATAATTTGTCGTCGAATTGATTAGCTCCAGAGATTTCTTGTGTGTCGAATTCTGAATGAAACTTTTACATATATTTCGAACAGTGCCATCCCGACAATCGTTGTTATTCCAAATGATAATTTGGAAAGTCCCTTCAAAATCTTGTTTATGCCATAAAGATTCCAGAATATGTAACAAATGATGAGTCCTTTTGTAGGAACAAATGCAGATGGTCACGTCATATTTTGGGAAGTTTGTTATTAAACTGGCATTCAAAATGGAACTGGTTTTGTTGCTCGATGGTGGTAAAGATAGCATAACTGCTCCACTCCGTACAGCTTCGATGAATTTATCCGGATGAAATATGCTTTTGTCCATGGATTCTAAATATGTGATTGCTTTTTCAATGTTTTCCAATGTGATAATTTTCTGCAGATCTGGACCGCTATGATCGTACAGCAAGGGATAATCTTTCCCGAGATATTCCATACAGCTCTCCAGATTTGGTGCAACGATTGGGAGGTTTCTTGCGATGCATTCCAAAATAAGGGTGTTGGCCGCCCCATCATATTTGAGTGTAAGGAATATTATTGATTTGCGTAAGGCCTCTTCATACTCATCCTCAGATAAACGGTTTTGGATGAAAACATCTACCGGTGCTCTTTCAGCAGCATCTTTCCCCATGGAATCTCCAACCAGAAGAACCTTTCTCAAGTTGCTCGGAATAACTTGCTTAAAAAATAAATCAAAATTTCTTGCAAAACTCCCAATCAAAATCAGATCAATGGTTGCATTTGCTGTCCATAATTTCGGAACAATCGAAGACATCGAGTGGAAGATTGTCTCAGTTGGATACTTTAAGGACTGAATGGGGAAAGAGAACTCTTTTGGCAGATTTCTGCGTAAATATTTTGCTTGGAATTTTGTAAGGGTGAATAGACCTCTGCACTGCTTCATTTGTCTGGAATGGTAAAGACTGCATAATTTTTCCAAGTCTGGAGTATAAAATAGTTCTTTGAATTGAGTAACTGAATGAATGATCCCAATCCAAGGTTTTTGTGTAAACACCTCCGGTTTATTGCACATAGTTTCTTCGACAGCAGGAATAAATAGAATCTCTGCATTATCGTCATGAAATTCTTTATGGAGCAGACCAATGGATTTACAAAAAAGATTTTTGTGATGATGCTCCCAAGCAGGTTCGGAAATGAACATCAATTTTTTCTCTGTTGAGATCTTCAGCTCGATTTGGTTTTCTGTTGGAGCCGATTGTGAATATTGATTTTCACATTTTTCGACATATCTGAATACTTTTGCTTTTGTGTTGGGCTTCAAAATAGGAACAAGTTGGTGGCAATTCCTAGTGAAGAATGATATAGATGTGATTGCAAGTCCATTGAAAACGAGAATCGTTTCATTTGGGATGAGGTTTGGTCTAATCATTTGCCAAATTAATTCAATTTCCGCTTCATCTTGAGTGATATCCAAGAAAACCAAACTGGGCTTCTGGTTTGAGAGTACTTCTGGTAATTTCTCAATATCATACGGCCAGTCTACTGCTTCAATAACATCTTGAAACTTTTCAGTGTGTCTCAAGAACAAATCTTTGAAAGAAGCTCCTACTGGTAACGGGTTGATGGAGGTTGTGTATTTCCTCATCCAGTTTTGCCACTTAAAACCATCACAGGCAAAAATCCTTTGTCGAAATTTAGATTCTTCTCCTGCTGAGGCCATAAGGTATGTAGAATGGCCAAACCAACAGCCGATTTCCCAAATAGTTTCCGGTTTCGTTTCCCGAACCAACCAAATCAACATTTTTAAAAGTTCAGGCTCAGTTGTAGTGGGAATGTTTTTTGCCAATAAATATTCCGGGAATCCAAGATTGATTTGGAGCCAAGGTTTTGTCTGATACGCAGATTGCTCCAAATCCATTTGCGATTGGAAATATTGTACGTAAGGTTGGAAACAGCCTTCGAAATTATTTATCCCCTGCGCTTTTCCTTTGTTGATGAGAGAATTTATGTTACTTAGAATAAGATTTTTATCATCCCATATTTCGCTGATTAAACATTTCTCCGCTTCCAAACCCAATATGACGGCTTCTATAAGTACGTGACCCCTGCAATCGTAATGTGTCATATTTCCTGATTGATCATAATGTCTAACTTCAGCCTTGAAACTATCAGGTTTTATTTGTATGGCCACTTTCGGTTTCATCATTGGTGCTGGACTGAGTAAGTTTTCTTTGTCAGGAGAAAAAAAATTTTGGATCACTGAAGAAATGTACTCCATATCTTCAATATCTAAATTTGTGTGTGTGGGCAAGTAAAGACCTGTTGATCCAAATTTTTCAGCATTCGGCATTTGAGATACTGCTGAAGAGTCTTTAAAAGTCGGTTGTAAATGCAAGGGGAAAAAGTAGTTCCTAGTTTCGATCCCATTTTCAGCCAGATATTTTCTCAACTCAGTTTTTTGTCTTTTGTTTTCACATTCGATTCCAAAAACCCACGGAGTGTCTTGAGATCCACATTTTGGCATTAGTATCACGGGAAGGGATTTTAAATACTTCCTGTACATATCTGCAATCGTTTTTCTGTGGTTTAAAACCGTTTCAATTTCGTCGATGCATCCACAAGCCATGGCAGCTCCCAATCCGTTGATTTTGGAATTGGTCGCAACTTCGAAATGAACAAAATGATACGATGGAGTAAATCCATGGTTCACCAAGCTTGCGAGGCGTGAACCGAAATTCGGCTCTTTTGCCAACACAAATCCTCCATCTCCAGCATGGATCATTTTGTTTACGTACATACTGGCACAAGCAAAATCTCCAAATGTTCCTAAAAGCTTTTCCGTTCCATCTGGTAGTTTATCTTTGATACCCACGCATTCGCTGATATCTTCAATGAGCCACAATCCACGAACTTTACATTTGTTAGTGATCTCCTGCATATCAGGATTCGGTACACCATACGTGTGAGTCAGAATGACTGCCTTAGTTTTCTCAGTAATCGAATTTCTAATTTCTGCCCATCCTGGATTATAATTTGAAAATGTGGAGTCGACGAATACAGGACGAGCTCCAAGAAAAGCCACGGAATTTGCTACTGCGACCATTGTCATACTTGGCATAATCACTTCATCTTCTTTTCCGATGTTTACAGTTTGTAAAGCCAACAACAATGCCGTGAATCCATTACTGCACGGTTGAGCAACGGGTACTTGGAAAATTTCTTTCAACTTTCTGGTCAACATTCGGGGCCAGAACCCTGCGGAAGAGATACTTCCTGAAGAGACAGCATCAAAAACATTTTGTTTCAGTTGAGTTGGCATGAATGGATCGGCCACTCGGTAACGCCAGCCACCCACTGGCATACTAGGCTCTCGATCTGGTGCAACATCTTTAATTATACATTCCGGAAGTGCAAAGTCAATTCTTTTGGAAAGAATATCCTGAACATCCAGTGTCACATTTCTTAAATTTTCTGGAATTTCGGCCCAATTAGAAATTTTTTGCCAAGGTTTTGCTGGGTTCTGTCGTTGTGCTGCAGAACGAAAAACTATGCCTTTAGGAATATCCGCGGACAGCCGGGAGAAAATGTAGCGAACCCATTTATCAGTATCATGAATTAGCTGTTCATATTGCAAAAATATTGGTGTAACATTAGGGGACCATTGTTCCCCAATTTTATTCCATTGTGATTCTCTATGTTGTTTTGTTTGCTCTATTTCTTCCGCACTGATTTCAGTTGTTTCAATTTTGGAACATTTATGAGTTGAGTACCAGATATTTGTGCTTTCTGCGATTTTGAAAGATACTAAGGCATCCAAAATGCTCTCTCTCCACAATACTATGATATGAGTTGCTCCAATATATCTCACGAGGTCATCTAATCGAAGACATCTTTCAAAAATTTGCTCTGGGAACAACTTGAATCCTACGAATGTTTCAGGTTGCTTAACGAGCATATTTTCGATGTATTCTAATGCATCGCCTTCAATTTCCTCTTCATCATTAAGAAATTCCTCCCCGATGTTGCATTCTGGATGGCAATTTAACAGTTCAGCCAAAAATGTTGACCCAGAACGAGCGTTTGACAGTAAAAGTACTCGTGGCATCTTATAAGACCTTTTTACAGATCCCTCTGTAATAAGTAGTAACTAAAAGTTAAGACTCAACAATTCTTTAATTCCGTTGAACTTGGATTGAACTATTTAAATGTACATTCTCTCTTTATTTGAGTCCAATAATATTATACTAAGACCAAGTAGGTAACTTTTTAATGTACTTACCCAGTTCCTTTGCGAAGTCTGTTCGGTCTAGAAACTAAAGTCACCATAAATTCAGAAATCTTCGAGCATGGAAAATCTAATCAATAACGTCATTATCTGCACTTTGTGTAGTTAAAATATTTTTCTGTACAATTTCTAATATGCAAAGTTCTAAGACTCATTTTATTTTATCATTTCTAGTTTCACTCCATTAACTATCACATATACATACAATATACCTAATAGAAGTATAGGTCTAGGGTCTAGGTTTCACATTTTTGAGAAAACTGCATGTTCATTATGCATACATACATTGAAGCGTAAGTGTAACTAATCGTTTACCAAAGTTATTTTTTTATTAACTTCCCATGTGCAATTTGTGACAACCTATAAATGTACATATAGCAAAATTTATTTGTATTAAAATAATTATGGTAATTAGTGGATAAATGATATTTTGCTGAGAACACAAAGTCGCTAATAATGATAAAATACCACAAACCACCCACACAAGAGTAATTTTTAATTGTGCATGGTCTACGGTTTTATGTATTACTTTAGAAAACAGAATGACAACTTTTAAAATTTGATAAGGTATGCATTTCCTTTATTCATTTCGTTAATCCTAAAATAGTAAATGCCAATTAATTCTCAGCAATGGTTGAGTAGCTAGATGTACTAATTAATGAGCTTTACATGGAGGAAACACATTCAAATAATTAGTTCATATTATTTAATGCGATAATAAGAAACTCAAATCCATTCCAACCGCAAAAACCACATTATAGGAAAATACATTCTTTCATATACTGTTCTCTAAGTATCATGGGCTTGTGTGGGTAGCATGAATTTTTTTTGCTCTAATAATTAATTAAAAATGTTGATGTTGATGACTTGACTCTTTTGCCTTTTTGGTAGTAAATTTCAGAACAACGATGAACAAATATAAGAAATATGGTCAACTAACAACACCCTGATCAATTTAAGATCCGTAAGTTTCGGAACACCAGATAACATGGGGAGATTATTACACGATGAAGCAAAGTCAAAAGTCAAATCTAATGTTCTTTGGCAATTTGATATGGCCACGAAAAAATGTATCGATACAAATTTGTATTTACTTTGGATTGGTAACAATCATCATCGGATGTTCGGCTAATTTTTTCGTTCCCATTTACAGTAAGAAAATAGGTAAGTGGCATAATTTACGCTATATACATTCTATGTTCTTAATTTATTTTTGCGCATTACACTATGTACTTATTATTTGTACACAATGTGGAATACGGAACAAATTATTTTTAGTCGATAGCTTGATCAACACTACATCTATATCCAATTCCAACCGTAACTCCGGAAGTTTGACGAAAGGGTATTCTCTCAGTCCTCTAATTCCATGGGATTTAGTCTTAATTTTTGTTGGATTAAAGATAATTCAAGGGATAGGCTCCCTCAGCTTACTCAACTGCATTCAATTACTGTTATGGATAAAAGTGGAACAATTTGCTCGAAGACAAGTTCAGGTAAAAAATATGGTCTTCATAAAGTGTATTTATTTAAAATTTTTGCTAATTTTCATTATGGATGTTATGTAATTCCATTCTCATCAATCAATGATATTATTAGGTCTCATTTTTCAAACACATTCACAGTCTCAGTTCCCGATGGCATTTGAACACAAAAACCAGTAATGTCCTAGGAGCTCTTGAAAGGGGAACGGACAGCATAAATTCCATCTTGGAGAACGTCCTTTACAGTGTTCTCCCTACTGTGGCAGACATTTTTATTGCAGTCACATATTTATCATTAAATTTCAGCTTTTGGTTTGGACTGTTTATTTTGGTCCAGATAATTATTTATTTGTTAGTAACAATTATCTACACCGAATGGCAGTCGAAATTTCAACGAGCTTTAAATGATGCCGAAGACAAGCAAAGGAATCAAGCACTAGAATCTCTTTTAAATTTTGAAACAGTTAGATATTTTGGAAATGCATTGTACGAAAAAGAGAAGTTCAGGAAAGCCATTCAAGATGTGCTTCAGATGCAATGGAAAACTAAAATTTGCATCAGTTTGATGCAAATAGCTCAGATGTTGGTTGTGAACTTAGGACTCTTAATGGGATCTTTAATCATTGTATGGATGATTTGCAAGGGTGATAAATATGGTCTGTCCGTCGGTGACTATGTTTTATTCACTACGTATCTCGGACAATTATACGGGCCATTGCACTATCTTGGAACATATTATCGGTAATATGCAAAATATACAAACGTAATAAGTACATTAAAATTAGAAATCCTTCTAATCATCTTAATAATAATAATATAATATACGTGTTCAAAATAATGGTTAGTATTAATAACTGATTAGAAAGGTAAAATACAGATATACCCTTTTTCACACGATACTATGTGTAAAATATACTAGACATGAAAATGTAATTTGGTTATATTACTCATTTCTCCGATTTTATTCCCATTTAGTGACAGGCAAAGCAATACACTGAAAGATACAATATCTTGAAATATATTTGGTCTTACAGAAGTAGGTACAAGCGATTGTATTGTCTATAATAGTGCATTAAGATCGAGTTTCATTGATTTGGAGTGCATGCGGAATATCTTCAACAAAGAACCTGAAATTTTGGATTTGGGGCCATTTAAACTGCCGAACCCAAATGGTAAAATAGAATTTAAAAATGTGACATTTGGCTATGAATTTGGCTCAGAAATATTGAAAAATGTATCCTTTGTCATTCCTGAAGGAAAATTCGTTGCAATTGTAAGTTTTAGTAAGAAACTTGTTGCTCTGTATCACAGCAAATCTTGAATTGGACCATTTGCCATTTACTAGAGGAATGTATTAATTTTTTAGGTTGGACAATCTGGAAGCGGAAAATCCACAATTCTGAGGTTGTTACTAAGATTGTATAATGTGACATCAGGAGAGATTTTGATTGATGGAGAAAATATCAGAGATTTAAAACTACAATCATTACGACGAGCGTTTGGATTTGTTCCGCAAGAAACATCGTTATTTAATGAATCTTTAAAGTAATCTCGATTTATACAGCATGCACTTCAAAATTTCAATGAATCTAATTGCTAATTGCATCCAATCCAGGTACAATATAAAGTATTCCAAAATGGAGGCAAAAGACGAAGAGATGGAAATTGCATCCAAACATGCCCACGTTTTTGAAACAATTTCCGTTTTACCTGAAGGCTACAACACTGAAGTGAGCCCTTGGTCTTCATAAACTGAACTTATGTCGAGATCGAGATCATGGAACCGATGGAACTAAATAAAATGCCTATTTAAATTCTAAGGTAAAACAAAACTTAAAATCTTTATGCAAGGTTTGAATTAATTCAGGTTGGGGAGCGGGGTCTAAAGCTAAGTGGAGGTGAAAGACAACGCATAGCAATTGCAAGAACTTTCCTACAAGATCCGGCTATAATTTTACTGGACGAAGCCACATCAGCTTTAGATATCCATAGCGAAAGAGACATTCAATCGTCCTTCGCAAAGATATGCAAAAACAGAACATCTCTCATTGTTACTCATAAACTTTCCACAGTTACCTACGCGGATAATATTATGGTTCTGAAAAATGGAATTATTGTCGAGCAAGGAACGTAAGATTACCAAATGTTATATTTACGAATACAATTTACAAAAATAAATAAATACAGTTACGATTCCAACTTTCATCAATAACTTGAAAAATAATTTTTCGTTTCTAGACATAACGAGTTGATTTCAAGAAATGGTGAGTACACTTCCTTATGGAAAGAACAAGCAAATGATATGGCGATGACTAAAAAGGGATCTTAGTCTAATCCTCTTAGACCAAACCAAACTCAGAATTATTTACTATAAACTGTACTTTTTTGTGGTAGAATAGTATTGACAAAATTGACAGTTTCGGCGGTTGTTGATTGAGCTGTTGATTGTGTTAATCTCATTTTAGTGTCTACTATATACTCAGTCCTATTCAGAGAGATTGAGAGATACACAAATAAATGCATACCCACATTTATTAGTTTCTATTTCTATGGTCCTCAAATAACGTTTTCCTATAATAACCCTATAGCTTATTGAAAATTTCAACAATTTTATAATATACCTTTAGCTTAACCATGCATGCCCATAAATTGTTGCAACAATTGTTTCAACATTATTTCCAAAAGATAGCATTAATAACATCACATCATTTCACATTACTAAGAAAGTATTCTTTAGTCCTGGTTATATTTTAGACGAATACGCATCTTTCTATGCTAGGCACACTATGTTAATATACTGTTTTATTTCTATTGCATAACTTACTCGTCTCGGCAAGACTCAAGATGAATTCAACACACACTATGGAGCCTGCAATTAGTGGAAGTGTGTAAATCATGTAGTATCTGGTAGTTTTGTGGAAGTATGATAGCAGTGATAGGTAACGCAAAGGGGAAAAGTCAAAAAAATCAAAGCAATCGATTTTCCTGTCTGGAACAGTCATACACCTATTTTCGTTTATTTGCTTTCCCGTCCTTACACTTTGCCCTTTACCTTTCTTCCCATCACATGAAATATCATCGCGTGGAATCAGCATATCTTAAACCTAATCCAGTCTTGTCACACCATCAGAGATTCGAACGAAAGTAAAATGAAATCTTCCAGTTCAATCTGTTTCGTATATCTTGCATTTCTATTTATGATTCTCTCCTATCATCCACCGTAATAATACTTGTGCTTGTTAGTTTTATGTAAGAAACTTAACCTAAATTCATGTCTTATTGAGCCAAACTTTATTGCATCAATATTCCAACCAATCCGCCCTGAGTCTCATTTTTATCCCTCATGATATCTGATCCTGTTCTTCTTTTAGAATGCACATAGGTAGTCCTAACTTATATAGAAGGGACTTCTAAACTCCTTCCAACTCCAAACATAGTACATTGATATTGTACAGAATGCAATGGTAAGATTCTTAACTGCATTCTTGTTGCTATTTCCAATTGATACATTTTTCACTGACTGTAAACTGCTTACTGACACGTGAGTGACTAAACCGCAGGCTTATGACCGCAGCCGCAGGCCAATCTAACTTTGCAGATTTTAGTTAGTTTAATTTAAATTAGGTTAGGTCAAAAAAATCTGAGAAGTTAGATTGGCCTGCGGTCCTAAATCTGCGGTTTAGTCACTTAAGTCTTAACCTATGTCGTTGGACGGACAATTACGAAGTGAGCTAAAATGCTTGCCGGCCTGGATGTCTACCTTTCAATGAACGTGTTTATTTGTACACATGTTAAATGCCAACTCCCCAAAATGCTCAATGGGTGTTCGATGGGTTTGTACCACAATTTTTTGCATATTACGAGATTAGCTGGTGGATGGACTTACTGGATGCCGACCTTTCAAAACTGAGTCAAAAATGCTGGTGGCCTAGTTATAAATAGAACAGCAAACTCCACTCTGGGTTAGGATTTATAAGCATCCTTCGAAATTCAATAACAGTACTGGGGGCCCTAGTCAATTTAATAACTGTACATATGGAAATTTTGGAAATAACTTAATGTGTCGTAGCACAACTCCCGGAATATCTCACTAGTTTCTGCTGTATTTTGCTATTGTCAAAGGTTATATTTTAGTACATACCTACATATTATTGTGTATGAAAAAGTTGTGCAAGAGTATGTATTTGAACTATTCTGGTTTTAGGCCATCCGATCCTATTGTACTCAATCCAACAAAGGAACACTTTATCAAAGGTCTAAATAGGATTATATAAATAGCTATTTTTTGTACAACATAATGCACACACCCCACCTTAAGCCAACAAATACATTATACCATTTATAGATTTACTTTTAGTACCTAACAAGCGATGTGTACCACGACCACAGATGCATTTTGGACGACAAAATTAAAAAAAATACCAAATTGATCAGCCATTCTCATTAGTCTTCATTCAGTAGAATCATTGAACGAAGATACCTACATGCATAATGCCCATCGTCCATACATGGACGTGTTGTAAGGTGATAGATGTAGGTTAGATAGAAAATAAATCATTTTACACACACGTGTCATAATTTAAGAAATAATTAATTCTAGAAATAACTAATAATTAATTGAGTAACTTCAAAAAAATAATACTCAAAATAATTAAAAATTTAATTTAATTTAATGAACAAAATTGAAAATGGGATATGCCTACAAAAACGTAATACGTCTTTTGAACGACTCAATTTGAACGACAGCAAATTGAACGACACAATATGAACGACAAGTAAATTTAACGACACGTAAATTGGCCGAAACTTAAATTGAACGACATGTAAATTGAACGACATGTAAATTGGCCGACACATAAATTGAACGACACGTAAATTGGCCGACATGCAATTTGAACGACACGTAAATAGGCCGACATGCAAATTGAACGACACGATAAGTGAGGTAGTGACATTTAATCACAACGAGTGTTGGATTCGGCTTAGCGTAATTAAGACCTACCAAATTATTACAAATTGTATATTTTGGTGGAAAATATTAGTGATAGTGACGTGCCAGGTTAAAAAAAGCGAAAATAAAATCCTGTCTGATATATTGGAAACTTTTAGCCATTTTTTACAAATTGTGCATGGTATGTTCATCATTTTATGTGGTCCAAAGTCCAAAACTAACATTTATCCACCAGAATATACAATTTGTAATGATTTGGTAAGTCTTAATTGCGCTAAGCTAAAGCAGACACTCATTGTGATTAAATGTCACTACTCACTTATCGTGTCGTTCAATTTACATGTCGGCCAATTTACGTGTCGTTCAATTTATGTGTCGGCCAATTTAACGTGTCGGCCAATTTACGTGTCGGCCAATTTACGTGTCGGCCAATTTACTTGTCGGCCAATTTACTTGTCGGCCAATATACTTGTCGGCCAACGTAGCCTTACAAAAATAATGGCACTGTGATATACAAATTAGTTGTGTAGTGGGTCAAGAAACTGGAAAGACTCAAGGCTCCTTTGGTCATTGTTACCTTTATAGTCCTATAAAAACAAAATATGATTATGTACTCTACATTTTTAGCCGTTTAGGCTGAACCGCATTGTCCAAATAATTTGAAGAATTTGATTTTATATTCTTCCAGTCATTTTCAGGACTCTTGAAGGAAGAAGGACCATTACCATCTTTGGATTCCTTAAAAGAATCTTCCATAAGCTTCAGCAGTTCATCGTCGTCCTCAAACAAACATTCTCCATCTTTATCATCCATGGAATTGTCAGCATCTGCAGAATCGGCCCCATTATTATCGGTAGAAACAGGTTTAAAGAAACTGTCGATATCTTTTTGAGGATTGGGAGCCTGGATGAGTGAGTTTGCATCTGCGTCGCGAAAATTGTCTTTACTAAGTCCAGCTTTGTTCAGCACATCCAATTTGCCTTGAACCATAGGCCATAGAATATCATCGGCAGTTCCAGATGCTACTAAATACTGAACCAAAACGCTGTCAAGTTGACCTATTCTGTGAGCTCTGTCTTCGGCTTGGGTTAAAATCTAGGCAAAAGAAGGATAACACAATTGAACCCAACAGTACGAAATTAAGAAAGCATACAGTTGACAAAATACTTTCAACATTTTCTTTACAGAATCCTTAAACAGTAATAATAACATATACTTAGACAATGAGGTATGCGTACAAAGATTCAAATAATATGATTTGGCCATTTTTTTTTAGTAAATACCTATTTACCTATGTATAACCGGTGTGTTATAACCGGTATCATGTACGTAACTATCAATGATATTACTAGCACATTAATCATCAGAGTATACCTCTAATATCTACTACATTCCCAAAAGAAATGCAACAGTCATTTCATTCTTCAACAACCATAATGAACTATTATGAACAGTACAGTTCAATTAATGTAAGTAGTCATCATGAAAAATGAAAACACTTAAAAATCTCGTTATGACCAATCAAAATTAGTGGTCTGATCACATTGATTTGAGACCTTTAACATCAAAAAGATGAATAACAGAGCAAACTTACGCCAGGATTCCAAAATAACTCAGCAAAAACCACTAAGTGGGCTGCGGTCAACGTAATTCCTGTATTAGCAGCTGTTATAGACAAAACGGCTACTAGAACTGAATCGTTGAACTGGAACATTTCTACAAGTTTATTCCTTTCTTCCGAAGGAGTACTTCCATCAATTCGAATATATCTGAAAGAACAAAATTACAAAAAATTACATATAACATACGCCATGGGAAGCAAGCACTAATACCACAATACTTATAATTGTTTAATGAGCCATATGACATATATACACAGGAATTTTACATTGACCTCTTTAACAGTGAAAGGAGTTTCTGTAATTGGCTATCCAATTACTACACACAATTCTTAGAAAGCCCTAAGTATAACAACGCTTCATGGTTGCAATAAGTTATATGTACCTGCTTCTGCTTACTAAAGTATTATTTACAAACTACGCAAGAATGATACTTCATCGAGCTTCCACGAGCCTATTTTGTACCAAAAACGGACACCCTCCTGCACAGAAGTATCCTTTTAACAAAGATACAGGTAAATGCACGCCGATAGATTATTATTGGGCACCTACATAAGCAGTCCTTAGTACATAGGCAATCTCACAATCCGGATAGGTACAAGTAAATAATTTGAAAGGAAACAAAGACATTAATCTTCAAAGGAAGGGGAGACGGAGAAAAGCAACTTAACTGAAATAGGTCACCATCTACTCCGTAAAGCAGTCAGCATATAATTCTTCTGCATGAGTAACAACGATGATATTCCATTTATTTACTTCTCTACTCCATGAAATACACACGACCAACTTGCTCTCAGGTACAGGAATAAAGAGAAAGCAGAGGGAAAGAGAAAAGAAAGTCAAGTACCTACCTACACAACAGTAAGTAATGAACAAATATAGAACGCATCCTTCAGACAGACACGCACAGTACATGCATACACATGTACTCAACACATGTTATGCCCACATTTTTCCATCTCTGCCAGATTTAACTACATTCTATTGTTTCACTTCACCAGAACTCAATTCAATTATATTTTCAAGCACTATAGACACTAGACGCAAACAGCTTTGAGCTTTAATTTAAAAAAGCGGACCTACGCAGAGTATCAATCTACTTCCATTTCTCTTACTTACATCATTCCATTATCGAACAGGGTACTCATGACATGAAACCAGTTACTATTAGTCAGTTAGTAGACATAGACAATGAAATCTCAATTACTTACAGCATGACTAAAAAACTAAGAAATTTCGCTAGCAGACGCATGTCCGTTCCACCCCAAAGGTTTAGTCCTTCGTAGCATAAGTACACTTACCGATACCAATGCCGATACCAATAAACATCATAACTCAGAAAATTGGCTAAGACAACTTTATACGTAGCTTTGTCAGAAACAAACAAAATACACATAGTACATACTCTTCACATTGATAGTATGACCCAAACCTCCATAATTCTTATGATTCCCTTCGAGCGACTACCTGCTCATTCTTATTGTTGAGGGAAACTTAGAAACAATTGAAGATTATACTTTTCTTATCTTTTTCTACAGATTCATGATATTGGTGAAAGTTTGGAGAAAGTTTATTACGGATTTATTGCACGAAAAATAACCCTATGGAGTAAATAATATGAAGCTAATGAAGTGCTTTATAAAAAGAACACTACAAACTCTATTTAACTTTCAGCCTTTCTATTTTAAAGTTTCTTTTATTTTCCTGTCATACTGTATTATCTTTAGTGTCCGCTGGGCCAATATTTTGTCTGTATTATTGCGTAACACGCAAAATGCAATGTCTTTCTGTTTAGTTGAGCCAAGCCATATATTTAGTGCTTAGTTTTCCGCACTATATCCATGTAATTTCTGTTCTGTCGTGTGACGGGAGAGAAGTAAACCAAAGCAAGTATGTATTTGCTGTCACATTGGTGAAAGAGGGCTATAGGACGGATACGAATACGAAGCGACCTCAGCAGTGCAATCGTCCCTATTGACTCAGGAGGCTATACTTACGCACATACATTTGTAGATTCGCATTTAGCAAACGTGCATTACGATACGAAAGGAATGTCAAAACAAAGTATCTATAAATAACCAAATTCGCGTCAACGTCAAGGCAGTTTCTGTCTGTATTTATATTCCATTCTCTTCACCCGTTACACGACCCCACTCACAACTTACTACACTTCCACTACATCTCCAGCCAGAGAGAAAGAGAGAGAAAAGCTCTTTACTCGCTCCACTTCAGTTCTACATTTCTCCATTCATCCTACATTAGATCAGATGAAAAACAAATGTTTCCCTTGGAAATATTTCCCCGTCTTTCTCTTTCATTCCGCGTCATCTCTTTCCTTCCAATCCCTTCTCAGTACCCAACCATCCATATACAGACAGCACAGGCTCGAAGAAGGAAACCCAATGCAATATAAACCAAAATAATATAGGTACATATTTACAAAGAGCAAGTCTATTGTCAAACCTTGTTTATACTACGTCGACAGCTTTCTTAAGATGTGAATAAGAATGGCTTGATTGCTTTTATGTCTTTTATAATCATTACAAAAAGCAAAAGGCGACATCAAAAATGTTACAGCGGCGAAGACAGTTAATTTGCCCATAATTTCTAACGAATGTGATTTTGAGAAATAATAAGATAATAGGTACTTCTACAAGATCTATTCAAATAATATTTATGTCATTGTTTGATTATACATAGTATGGAGTGGAGTCAGTGGAGTACTGTAACTACAGGGTGGGCGGATCTGAATCGGAATGAACACCGTTACCGTAAACACTTCGCTAACAAAATACAGAAGTCAATAACACAATTAGTTAACAAAAATGGAATTAATATAGAATATATATAGACTAAAATGAGAGGTTAATAATTGGATGAATTCTCCTTTAGCCTTTGCACTACTACACTACCCGAAACTACCTAGTAAAAATGGGAGAGAAAGTGAAAGTACGTCAATCCTGGTTCTGTTTCTTCTTGAGCGTTCAATTAAATCTACGCGTGCAAGAATAAAAAAGAATAAAGCACACAATTGTCCTTCTATTTATAGACGCACCCACTCCAACTCGAACCGATGCAACTTTTACTTATAGTCACGCACTTTGACTGTGGTTGAACGTCACACTTATCACAATGTATGTAGGCTAGCTAATAAAATAATATTATGTAACATTATAGACCATAAAATCAATTACTCAAATTAAACTATATATATACCTCTTCTATCTAATAAAAGGAATATTTCTCTAATCTGAGCTCATTTACTAGAGTGCATTATTGTCTTGATTAGATACTAATTTTTCTTTAATGTAATTCTAAATGAACAGATCTATTTCTGCCAAGTTTCATTTTGTGTAGCAAGAAATGATATATTTAACTTATAACTACTATTGTTAACAAGAGTTAAATGCATTCTTAATTCTTTGTCAATTGAAAATCAATGTAATATTCATTGTGAGATTCAACATCAACTCGATACGTTAAGTTAACTGTCCTTAAAAAACTTACTTGCATTTCACGGACTCCAACGCATCACAGACCCCATCCATAACCAGTTTATGGTGAGCAAAACACAGAAATTTTTTATTATGTTCTACCAAATCCTTAACGTAAGCTCTGTAATGAATATTATTTCAAAGATATAATTATTATTTGTAGAAGATACATAACCACCATTATGACAAGAATACAGGGGAAAATTCAAAACCAAACTATCACTTAAAATTAATATCTACACTCTCATCCCTCCCCCAAAGAGAAGGGGAAAACACACTTTCGACTTCGACACATGAATAACTATAGGACCTATGCTTGGAATTGGAAAGGCGAATTAGATGCTAGTGATTTAACACAAGGGTAAACTTCCTAATTTTCATAGAAATGAGAAATGTGTTGTCCTTATGTAAAAAAATTAACAAAACGACCATAAGTTTTTTAAAGAAGTAAAGATAATGACAATTACGAAATAAAGTAATGCTTACGCGATTGCATCTATTTTAGCACTGCCAGTCTCGCTATAATATTCCAAAAGCTTGCCCCGTTTCTCCATTGATTTTAAATTTGAATGGGCCATATAAGATTTAGCTGTATTCTGCAGTTGTTTACTCTTCAATTTTATTAATGAAGGGTCTAGAATTAGCATTTGCCTAAAACAAAATAAAGACCAACATTATATCGCAATTAATTGTTTTCACAGAGTTAAATTAAAATACCTTATTTTTGACGGTAATTGCGTCAGGACATCAGATTTAAGTCTACGAATTACGCATGTGGATTCTAGAACTAATTGAAGTTCTTCCATGTTAGACGCTCCAGTATAGTCCCATCCCCAATGATTTTGCTTCCCATTACAGTATCTAACTCCATACTCTGGTAGACTGGTATTAAATGTGGTGAAATTAGTACCTACGTAAAATTAATCATTTTAAAATAGAAATTGAGAACCATATTACCCAGGAAAAAGTCTTCTATTAATCGCAGATAACTGGGTGTATAATTCGATGGGCCTTGATAAAGCAGGTGTTCCACTGAGTAATATAGCACGCTTTGCATTTTGCAAGATGGGCACAGCAGCTTTAGCTCGAGCTGTTTTAAAATTTTTTAAGTGATGGGATTCATCCTAAAAAGTCAATTCTCGTTAGTTAGCCGTTATTTGAAACCCAGCCATCGACAGTACATAATATAAATATTTACAGCAAAATAACAAACAAACCATTATCACAACTCGTATGTTAATAAGGTCTTCAGCTTTCTTTGAAAGCAGGTCATAGCTCATGATTATCACTTTAGCAGAGTTAACAGAATCGCTGTTTGATTCAATTACTGAAACACTTCCGCTGTTCACAGAAGGTAGCCAATCCCAAATGGACTGTCTCCACGCGTATCTATTATTCCAGAAATGAAGTTATACAAACAAATTAAATTCACAAATAAATTAGACATAGTTTAAATTGAAAACCTTTACTTCATAGTTGAGGGGGCTACGATAAGAAGGGGCCACTCGGAGTAGTAATAATGGGCAATACCCAGCGCTTGAATTGTTTTTCCTAAGCCCATGTCGTCCTAAAATATGGAAACATAACATTTGCATTACATACCTTTGGGAGTATACAGTAAATAAATAACTGTACTAATAAACCATTGTAATGGAGTATAAAAAGCTTGCGATATTTAGTATTTACGCAGAATATTATTCGTATTTACGCAGAATATTATTCGTATTTACGCAGAATAGTCTTCATCTGTACGCAATATATTCTTAGTAGTTACACGTTACACTGAATATTCTTCATATTTACACAGAGTATTCTTCGTATTTGCACAGAATATTCTTCATCTGTACACAGAATACTTTTGACACATGTTCTCCCCCCATACAAGCTGAGCTACTCAAATACACTGAGTTTTGAACCTCCCCCAGTCAGGGGGTTTGACCGATTTTGCCCATTTTCTAGCACAGTCTTCTATTCGACCCTAACCAAATGTATAGAAAGTTTGAATGAATTATCTGTGCCCGTTCGAAAGTTATCGTGCGTAGGAACGATAACAGACAGACAGACTGTCCTAGGTGAAAACAAAAGCATGCGAACATCGCAAGCTAATAAAGGACAAGTGAATAAGTTTGATGCAAATTAAATTTCGTTGTGCCAAAAGATTTCGACTAATTTACATATAAAATTGTTCACATTATTGCTGTACATACGACATACATATATACATCTTAATAATTTAAAAAGCACACGAATAGCATACATGTACATGAATCATGAACTTACAGCGATTAAAACTCTTCCTTCCCTGCTGATACCAAAGCGCACACCTTCACCTTGAAAAGGCATTAACTGCTTCTGTAGCACGGGATCGATTGAACTCTGACTTAAATTAATGTCAGAGGATTGTTTTGTTGCCCCATATTGACGTAAGGCCTAAAAAAGTTAAAAAGATTTTAATGAATTGTAATTTTTAGTGCAATATAAAAAATTGTTAATTTGTGTACCATATATTGCTCTAGACTTGGCATTTTCATATACTACATTAGGTTAGATAATCAATTATTATTATTACTTAACAGTTACTGTTACTTTATTAATAGTTTCTAAATAATATACTAATAATATTTATTAGACCACTGTAAAAATGGTTTTGAAGTCAGAATTACGACTAAGGTGTAGCATAGGGCTAAAATACTAACATGACATAATTATTACAATAACAATGACACAGGGTTGGCACACGGTTTTAACCATTTTGGTCATAACCGGTTAAAACCATGGTTATAACCGGCTGGTATAAACGCGGTGGCTGAAAGTGGTAAAAACATACAAAAGCGTCGAAGCACATTTTCCCTATACCGCGGCTCAGGCAGTAAAGGGGGTAGACCGAAAAGTGTAATTTACCAACAATTTAAGGAAATTTCAACATTAAATGCTAACGGAAAAAGAAATATTATACAAGAGTGTTTAATTTGCAACAAAAATGTAAGCAATCGGCCAATGCGTTTGCAAAATTATTTTGATGAGTGCAATAAACATGAACGGGATAAGCAAGCAGACAAAATTCTGAGGTCAATTGTAGGGACAACTGGGGATCAAGGTCAAGGTGTGTTACAGCCACAACAGGATGAATGCAATGATAGACAAAATGGACATAAAGAAACACAGCAAAAGATCTTCGTTGTTGATAGAGTTCAGACTAAAATTACTTGCCATCCGGTTATTAAATTGTCCAGCTAGTACTGCGGAAATAGAAAGAATGTTTTCAACTTATGCGAACGTCCAAACCAAACCAAGGAACCGCTTATGCCACGAAAAAGTTGTGAAACTGTCATTTTGCCATCGATTGCTACGAACCACTTCAAAGGATAGTGAGAGTTATGAAGACGAAGACTTAAATTCCGATTCGGATTGAATGGCAGAAGAGCTACTTGACTCGTCTCAAATTTTACTATACCAACCTCAAATAATTGTAAATTTCGCATTTAAAGCAGACTTAATAATAATAGTTAC
>JABASH010000905.1:0-31725 GCA_019776445.1 Tomocerus maximus
GTAACTTATAACATAAATACAAATGAAATGGGTTATAGAATAATATGATTTATAATCGGGGTTTATAATCAGAGTATAAATGAAAATGTAATAAGTTGATGGAGTCACGGATCACATTTAAAACTATATCTGAGATTAGGGATGTGGGAAGGTTAAATTCTTTGGTAAACTTATAGAATAGTTAGGCCTACTAGGCCTCCAGCACTCTTATTGAATTTCGAAAGGCTTTAGACACCAATATTTGGTTTAATTTCGAAAGATGCTAACCCAGAGTGGTGAAGTTTATTGTTTTTTACATTGAATACGCGTTTGCGACTATTGGGGATTTATTCCATGGCACAAGCATGCAAACATACTTGCGTACAAAACAACACGTTTATTATATAGAGAAATTTTAAACTGGGTTCATACGCATTAGGAAATGTGTAATTTTGAATGAGTGTCTCCGCCAAGTCCCAGAGAAGACATTCAGTTTATCCTGCCATACAAATAATATGGAATGTTGATATCTCAGTTGCCTTCCAATTTCCTACACGCACCGAGAATGACCGAATCATCGTAACTGCTTCAATCATTCGCGTGATTTCATTGTGATAAAAGTCACTACCACATATACATTATAGTATTGGATTGCTAGTAGGGATTGAATGACTGGAATTGAGATGGACTCTCAGATCAGACAGGCAATTGAAGAACTGGCAATGGCAAGCGCAGTTTCATTGAAAGATTTGCTTTGTTTCTGTGATTCTTCTGTATATATGCTGATTGTGAATTGAATCGGTCCTTCGTTTTCTCATCACTACAACCTCTGAATTAAGTAATGTTGTGGATGTGTCGAACTGATTTATGAATCAGTATAGTTAGCAAGATTCATACACTAGTAGTCTTTAATAGACACAATTTGGTGTGTGCACACGTGTACATGTACCTATGCGTGTACTAAATCGTCAGAGTGAGTGCAGTGACTTGGTCCACAGCAGGATCTCTGGTAGAAACTAAAAACTTGTATAACTTGGCTTAGCCGAGCAGAAGAGAAAAGAACAGCAGGAAAAGTTTGGATTCGGATGGGATTTCGGTCATCAATTCCAACCGAACGGATCAAGACAATCGTTCTTTAATTGGGACAAAGCAGAAAAGAGCCAGGACAGACGAGCACAGCTAGTCAAACTCGCCGTTTAGTCTGCAAATCTCTTTCTTTGTTCTCCCAGCCATCCACCTTCTGTCTGACGATGTAAAGATTCGCTTTCACTTCATCAGCTCTTCCTCGGCTCACCACACCCCGGTCCATGCACTTCTGCTCTTACTCTTTGCAACACTGCACTAGACACGACATATTTATATACAAGACGTACACGGAAATGGGTGAAAATTTCAAATTATATCATTAATATTGCCCTTTACTTTGTAGCTTGTAAATATTATTTGCAAAAAGAAAGCACGATGATACGATTTTGCTGTTGTTATGTTACTCAAGATGATATTCCATCAAAAAAGTAAAAGCAAAAGTTAAGGAATCCAAACGAACTGTAATAATTTCCTTTGCATTTTGAACATTTTAGTGGATTATTCGATAACTACCTACATAATTATTTCACGGTGATTTTAAGCTGATTGATGAGTGCTATAACATACAATATTGTTAAAGTGTACACAAGATAATCAATTTCATTACATACTTTTTGAGATCTTTAGTTTAAATTCTTGACTTATTCACTTCTGCTTGTCTAATAAATATGATCACAAGGACAATGCCAAATAATCCTTAAAGTTTTGGTATTTCGTAATATTTTAAAGTATCTTTGACTGGCTTTTCGGATTTAATTGATACTTAGATGATGTGGTACGGTTCTAAAGGATTTGTTCACAGGCCACAGTATAAATGGCTGAAGTATCTATCTATTTTAATGTACATGTACATTGTGAGAACACCTTCCATCTCCGATAAGTGTTTCGGAGGAAGGAATGGATTGAAGCTAAGCATCCATATTTCCCTATTTATTAGCATTTACTATTTGAGCTTATTCTTGCTAAGTAAATCACAAACTAGATAGATATAAAGGAAGGAAGTCTTCTGATTAGGAGTCTAGGAGTCCATTACTCCACTCTGCTTTCTTTATTACTTTACTTGTGATTAATTTAAGCCTAGGTCTGTAATATCAATGTATACGTACGAAAAGCACTAAACAAGGATTGTGTATCTACTATAAGACACGAACTGACACAGGCAGGCAGGAACAAAGCAGCAGACCACTTAGAAATGACGAACACGGATGTATGTATGGTGAGTGTGCTGTGACAAATTCCTGTAGTGGAGCTTCCTTAGATAAAATTCGGTACAAGATCGGATAGGGCAACATAAGAAGAGCGAGTGGAGTTCCTTTAGTTTGTCAAATCAGACAGCTTCTTCATAATCTGATTAACTGTCAAGTTAAAAGCGGGCTTTGATTTGATTAGTCTGGGTTTAATTGCACGTCTAAATGCATCTTAATTGCAGTTAACCAGAATCATTTCCCATGAAAGAAGATCTTCAAAGGAGAGCATCTCTAATGGTCTAATGCCAAAAGTAAAATTCTCCCTCTGTAGCTGTCCTCAGCAAGAAGAATATATATTATTCCCCTCTTAATAAGAATAATACCTGTACATTCTAATGTGCTCGTGTTTCCGTAGCTGGCTACGTGTAGATAAATTATAAATATCTCCAGCTACTCTCAACTGGAGGTAACTGCTCAGTGTTCTAAGAACTCCAGGACAGAATTTCTCCTAAATTCGACTTATTAACAGCCAGAAAAGGACCAAAGCCATTGATGTTCATCTTGAATTTTCTTCTACTGAACGAATCTCTTAAGAAAGGCTCTTTCCTCACTTTCTACATGCTCTCTTAAATTATACTCCCTAACTAAAAGTACATCAAATAATAATAATCGCCACCATCTAAGACGAATTCATTACAAAATTCTGCTCCAAAGAAGTAAAATTGAAGAGGGCACTTTACATAAAACGGAAATTAAAAGCATTATAGGTCATTCATAATAATATCATATTCTGTAGTAAATTCAGCATATGCTTACCAACAAAATATAAACTGATCTGGACCTGGACTTTTTCAAAAATGACAACTTTAAAATATGATTTTTTACAATTAACTACCTAACTAAACCAAACTCCATCCGATGTAAATCTTACCGGCAAGTTTAGATATTTATTAGAAGAAATTGAACATCCGTTGTATAATATTTAAATTACTAGACGCAGGTATTCGGATAATAGATTTAGTGCTGGCTTAATGGCTTACACAACTGAAAAATGAGGTTAAAATGCGTCGTATTCGCTTAAGTCGTCAGCAGCATGCTTTGTAGTTGTTCAGATTCTTCGTGCTTGATTTCAACCCCCTGCACGCTGGCACACGCTCCAAGTATGGAACCGAGAGAGGGATAACATGAAAGAGTATGAAAAGATGTCGTTTACGTTTACAGATAAGTAGCTGTTTGCGGAGGCTGAGTGGCTCTAACAGCATAAGGCCTTCCGTGATTATTTCTCATGGGACAGGTGGATGTTGAACAGAGGAACATGAGATAGTAAACGAACGAAGGACATCAGAGAAAAGAGAGCCAAATGCCAAACCAAACGAATCCAAGGGTAAACTGCGGAATATCTACGAGAAAAATGAAAGCAGCCAGCTAATAATATCTGAAGCTTCAAAAGCTGTCGGTCGAGACAGCAAACCCCACCAAAGTCGCGTAGTCACCAGGGATAAAGTGGTGCAGACTCTTTGAGTAACAAGAATCAGTGCACAAGGTAAAGCAGGTAAACTCAGTAGTCATGTCAGAAGAAGAGAAAGACAGTCACTCACTTCTGTCATGTCTCTCTGCCAGTAAAACAGAAACACTTCCGAATCCAAACAGTGGATGTTGTAGCAAAACTCCCTTATTTATACTTAGGCTGCATATAATCTATACCCACGAAAGAATCGACTACATTCAGCTTCTGTTAATGCTGTATTGATCTGATCATAATTTAATTTTCTGATGGTCCCTTCTTAAGTGAGTAAAGTCACAGTCAATTTACCTAATCACAGCGGAAAATCAAATGAAGAGGAATAAACTGAAAATTGTTATACAGAGGACGAGATATCAAAGGGAATTCCAAGAGTGAGCAAACACACTAAACCTGCATAGAACTTCATGACCGCTGAAAATAGAACTTCAGTTACGTACGACTCAGGGGAGAGGAACACGAAGAATAAACAGAAAAGTTGGACAAAAATTTCTTTGATCATCCGTCTTCTACCAATGTGGACAAAGCTTATTGGCTCATTTCATTAATTGATCATCGCCATAGCCATCTCACCACTCACTGCCTAAATTAAATGAAACACTTCATCGCATAAAAGGATCCTCCAGATTGCTGCCTTTTTGTTAATCATACATTATTTGTTAATCATTCATGCAGCGACAATGGTTCAGTCTAAGAAACTCAATTTATGTCTTTATCACAAATTACGGGAAACAAATTGATAGTATGCGTATGTAGGGACAAAATGTTTACATATTACAAACAGAAACATATTTAAACGTTAACTTTCTCCAATGGTGAAAACAAATCAATCCATTATTAGGGATAGGAAAAAACAGTCTCGACAAGATTTTATGAATATGTAATGTGTCCACACTACACAAAAGTTGTAAGGTGCATCCTATATCTAAATAGTTAAGCTCTCAATCAAATCAGTTATGTGGCTACACTGCCACCATGAAGACACATAAGAGAGTAGTTTATTTACAGACAACAAATTAATGACTAAAAACGATTGTGTTCTCCGCTGTTTTTCTTTAGAAAATGCACGGCACAACAACGGGTGCTGTATTTAAATCAATCAGCCTGGAATTTTACCATTCCATGAATTATGTAAGATCGGCTTAACACACGTTAGGTCTCTGTTATATAAAACTCTCGAAAATAATTGAGGGTTATCTCCCAAGATCCTATTCAACTTATTTTCTTGCTAAAGCGAACCAATTTGCATCATGAATTAATATGTACGATTACGAATTTTAAGAAAAAATTGCTTTCTCGTTTCAAAGTTGCTACGATGAGTGGTGAATGATAGAAAGTTCAGAAGAAAATCCTATCGCGTAGATATGCTACGGTATCATCCTTTATATCATGAACCACTACAACCCCCACATAACTTCATGTATTTAAGCCTTCAGGAGTTTTTGGATCCCACCTATCCGGCTTCTACTTTTAAGGTATTATTCATTTTTCCAATTACAATAATGAAAACGGGAGATGATTTTTCGTATTAAAAACTACGTACTTACTTTATTATTGTTGCAGTGTAGGCGAGCAAATAAAAGTGAAAATTCTTTGAACTTCTTATCTAGTCTATCTGTATAATAATATAAGTATTACGTATCATTGTTATAATGCCACTACTAATACACGTTGTCTGCTCTGAGAATGGAGGGGAGATTCGATGAAAATCATCTATTAATAAAGCTTAAATTGAGGATTGAATTAAAAAATCTCTGTAGAAGTGCGCCCTAGTACTTATGTTTCCGGAGAATTTCTATCATTGGATGATTAAGACTATTTAGAATTTCGTGAATGAAATAATCGGAAATAGTTCTTTTGTCTATTTATTTATACTTCCCATTTTTATACTTCTCAAGTTCGTAAGTCTTATGCCCAGATACATTTGATAGTTCATTTCAAATCTATAGCATGTAACATTTTCTTTGTCAAATTCTATATTTCTGTGTAGTAAATTTCTGAAGACAATAGAAATAGAAAGATATCTTTCTATTTCTATGCTATACTTAGAAGATTAAAATATTATTATACAATAAGGAGTAGACACTTTAGACACTTCACTGTCCATGAAACAGTCTTTATAGTATTGTAGACAATAGTTAACTCTATATCCAAATCAATCCCAAACCTTACTCGTCACTGCAAATAAATATAAACTTTTCGAATTTACCAAAATATGGTTCATTAAAATCATCTTAAGCCTAGCTGTACGCAAAATACGCTTTAGCTGTTCAAAGTTTAAAGACGCATCCCCGCGCGTTTAGTTGCTTCCATTGTCTGTTTAGTTGTGGTAGGGACAATTACCAGCTACATAAAGCAGCAGCAGCGCTTACTAGTTTTGAAAAGTGTCATCCAATGAAGTCGAGATTACTCCCACGCTGAAAAGAATATCCAGTGAAAACTGTCAGGCAGGGAAATGAATAGACAATCATGGACTAAACAGTACATGTACATGCATGACAATGATATAAAAGGAGAAAAAGAAATTCAGTACCTACTAGTCATTCAGCTAAGTTTACATGAACTTCAGTATGTAGCAGATTACACGTACCCTTACAACTGGTTCAGATCTGATCAGCTATGATCAGATAGTGGATGAACTCTGAAATCGTGACGTAATTTTGTCGCAGAATTTATCAACTAGTAGTATGAGTATAGTTCGAATTGCTGCCAATGATGGTATAGTCTGGATGTGGCGTATGCAACATAAAGGTAATACTCATACATAATAAGATATGACGGAATAAAGAGCTAAAGCTTAAAAATGAAAAGATGAGGAAAAGAAGGGTATCTAGAGACAAGATAAGTTCCTGACGAGGGCAGAGGAAAGCTGAATCAAGCCAAGCAAGTCGAATGGAAATGTTAAGTTGAAAATGTATTTTTGCTCCGGAACAATTTCCTTTTGCATAATCTTCTTTGTGGCTTAAGACCGTTTTAATTTCCTATGAATCCAAACAAAAGTCGAAATGAAAAAGGCCAGTGTATCTAATGCACATCACATTACATAATAAAGAGAGACAACATAACAGTTCACTTCTCTTCTATTACTACAAATCTTCTGTTCCGTTTTTACGAGTTGAGCTGATGTAAGTCCCACTGAATGACTGACTGATTCATCTACTATGCTAACAATTCATACTCCTAATGCCTACATCCCAGCTCCACTTGGATTGACATGGGTAAATAAGGCAACTTCATTTCACCATCTCGTGGAAAGTGATATTGCTGAAATCTTACCACTACCTACATACTTCTTGCTTACTGCCTCCCCTACTTACGACTAGGCACCTACTTATCTGCTAAACTCCAAGAGTGTCTTTAGTCTTACAGACTATACCTTATTCACAAAATTTACATCGAGTCCCTATCTCCCTTTATGCTATAATTTGGAAATACTACAGCAATATGCAATTTTTCTGTCTGTAACAGTCCTTCTTATTGTTAACCACTTTCATTTTGACATGCAAAGTAAAAGTGAATATGCTGCAAACATCTTTCATTTCAAGTCGACGCAGAATCTTTTTCAATCCGATCTTCTCTTTCATTCTTCGAAGCTGTGCTATAATATTGCAAAGGGCAGTCTCCTAAGTCGTGACTCTGTTACACAAGAAACTGATTAGCTAAACTTTTACTGAACTCAAATGGACTTTATACTCCGAGGATTCCTTTGTATTTCTTTCTTAGATATTTCTTTATTGTGCTCTCCTTCTAACTTTTTTAAACATATGTAATTCCAAATACGATGATTTATCTGCTATAGAAATGTTTCTCATGCAAAAATCTTTTGTAAAATATGGTAAATCAGTGACTAGTATTTCCGATTTATTGAAAGCCATTATGAAGAAAATTGACTGATTGTTGATGGCCATTCTATCCATAAAATATCACAAGGCTGCCCCATAAAGAGTTCCAAGAACAAACACAAAATTATACATTTAAAAATTGATTTTCCGAATATTTCAAATTGGCAGAAATTGACGAAATCAAGCTTGGTGGACGAGTGAGCTTTCAAGTTTGGGTTGTGAGATTTTCTGCAGTAAACATATACTGAAGGCTCAAAAAAGATATTAGGACTTGGTCGCAAAAAAATCGCCAATACAAATTGTTTCACAAAGAATAGCTGAATACAATACGAATGACTGTACAACAATGATAAAGGTCTTCTTACCATTTCCATTTTGTGTAGAAATCTTGAAGGTTCTTTGCGAATAAATGATATGATCCCCTCTCGCATATATAGTCTGCAAAATTATTCATATACGTATATTATGTAAAGTATATATCAAAGTATATATTGACTATATGTAAGGATATCACGATGAATTATCTGCAAGGTAATGCTTATTTCACTCTGAGGAGTATATATGATGTACACCTTTCGATTGCAAAAGTTAAGCAGCCAGTTAGCTTGGAGATACTTATGCTTATGAGTTTCCATCCTCCGGCTTAGGAAAGTTCAAAGAAAAATTGGGCAGAGAGATAGGGAATGAAAAGAATAAAATAGTAACAAAGGGCAAAAAGAAAATCGCATAAAGGATCAAGTGAGGGAATAAGAGAAGATTGATATCGTTTATGCCTAACTACCTAGCTGAATAAATTCAAGTTGTTGACTTACCGACTGATATGACATGAGTGACTTGTTGTTAGGTTTCTCATTTTCTAAGGCTTTTCTACTAAGATTTATGCTTAAAGCATACTCAAATTAAAAGTACCTAGTATTTAATGTACATATAGTACTATCACAGCATTCAGATATCAGAAATATATTCTAAGGTATGCATGTTCTGTAAATACATATAGTAAGAAGAATACCTATAGTGCATAGATATAGATAAAGTAAATCCTTTTTTCATATTTCCTATATAGCTGCGTCTCTTGTTGCTTGGAATGTAAACGGACTATAATAATATGACAATTCTGCCATATAGAGTTTACTACGATTATATTATTTACTCTCACAATAGTTCGAAATCTTATTAATAACACACTTATTACGACTTACCCTTATCTTCTTTAATAGACTCGTTGCTTAATTAAAGAATGCGCAGAAGATAAGATTAATATACTACGAATTATATGGATACTCTACCATTCTTACTCCGTAGTACCTCAATAATTGGTAAGTTATCGAAGCATTATGCCTTGTCTTGCTAACTAAAAACTGAAGATGAGTCAAAATTACAGATACAGACGATGTTACAATATTTTTGCATCCCATATCTATTCGACTCCTGTTTTAAAATACATAATAGAAATATTTCACAAATGTGACTGTGACATATAACCCTTTCTCATGGCATGTCTCACAATATTTCTTGCATGTTGAATTTGACATCTGAATTGTGGTCACCAAATAAGTCCCAAATCTGTATCAAAATTATATCAGATAATATGAACTAGCAATAAGACTCCATTCTTGTCAACAAGGAGATCACGTCCTCTCTATGGTCCACAGAAAACTTCCGGGGCTGTATCCAATGTTGAGTGCTCTAAAACAGATGTGACGCTGTGAAACTTTCATGAGATTTGGAACCATGAAAATTGGGCAGATGGTTCGTAAAATATAATTTCATTGAAACTTTAATACTAAAACTCAGATAGCTGCATTAAAACTTCAGATAGAATTTCGTAAAAATAGAATTGGTCAACTAGCTCCACAAAAATCAAATCTATAATTGAATTGACAGAATCAGAAAGAAGTCTCTAATTCCCGTTTAACAGATGCTTGAAAATACACATCTTGTGTGCAACCGTGTGTTATGTATGTGGATAGGATATACCCACAGGCCACTAAAATATCTTTGCAAACCAACTGAGTATTGATTTTCAGGGAGGGTTAGAGAACCAGCGCTTTTCTTTGAATATGATGACATTAGATTTCACAGACAAGCCAAAAGCAGACAGATTGTAAACAGAAACTCATTTATATAAGTAGTTTGATCTTTGCATTAGAACCTGTCTGCTTTGCAATTAACTAACCTTTGCATTAGTTACTAAGTAGTGCACTGCACACAGTCAATTTTATACGTAGTGTGGTTTACCCAAAGAAAGATTACATAGAATAAATTCCCAACTCATGTTGTACGCACATTTAAACAAACATTGATCTAAGTAATTAAGGGAACATAATTGCCAATTGTTTCGTGCCTGTTTATATCGTTAAGAAATAAATGCATTGTGGATCTCGTTCTGATCTCGTAACCCTTCCACACAATGGAGTTTATAGAGCTTATTAAAGCTCCTAAAGTAGACAATGTTACTTTAAGGAGGAGTTTATTTCCTAATTTAGAGGGCACTTTGTGCATCACAGGTCATCATTTAATCCTTTCATCACGGAAAGAAGATGCCGAAGAGTTATGGGTAAACACTAATAAATTGATATGACTCAACCAATTACTCTCGATATTCAAGGAGTATCTACATTAATTACTTTTTCAAATATTTTTTTAGCTGTTACACAGGAATGTGGATGTAGTGGAGCGAAAACCTTCAACCTTTGGAGGCGGAACTTTAACAGTAAAATGCAAGGATTTTTCAGTTGTCCATTTCGACATAAGTACTACAGATGAGTTCAATAATGTTGCTGACTCGATTGAAGCACTGTCCAATATTGGTAATCAAAAGGACTTTAAAGATACATCGCTAAATATACATTTAGTATAGCATGTATTATGAATGTGATTCCAGATGTTCCAAGTCTTCTTTATCCGTTTTTCTATCGACCTATGTACACAATTGTGGAAGACGGCTGGACCGCATTTTCCACAGAAGCAGAATTCTCAAAATTAATTCTCAAGTCAGAAGATTGGCGCATTAGTCATGTTAACAGAAATTACAAGGTATACCTAAGTATCTACTACCACAGTTGTCAGCATTTTTTAGAATGATTTTCCCCTAAGAAGTCCATTTAAATTGTTTTATTGTGTATATTTTAGGTTTGCAGTTCATATCCATCATCTGTAGTGGTGCCCAAACTTATCTCAGATGAAGAAATTACAGCAGCCGCTGGTTTTCGGCAAGGGGGACGTTTTCCTGTTCTCTGCTACCGCCACGAAAATGGGTCTGTGCTCCTTCGAAGTGGTCAACCTCTAGTTGGGCCGAGTGGAAAACGTTGTAAAGAGGATGAGCGTTTAATCAACGCTGTCTTAGGGCCTGGGAAGCGGGGTTATATCATTGACACTAGAGCCCAGACTTTAGCACAAACTGCAAAGGTGAGACTTGACTTAGGAAATGTTAACATAAAGAAGCGAGCATGGCAGGTGCTGTTATCTATTTATTCAACTCAGGGTGGGCAATAAATTATGCAATGCCCTTGCAATTTAATCAATTTGAGTTTATTATTAAAGTTATAACTGTTACTTTTAGTAAGATGTCCCCTTACAGTATTTCGTTTTGGCTATTGCTTTTCCCATTGTGAAACAAATCTAAGACCACGAGAGCTTTCTATATATTTCGTTGATGTCAATAGGCAGGGCTCTCAGTTTAGTTATGAATATCCGTATCAATATTACTTACCAGTTAAGTTGAATTGTTATGCATTGAGAGTTTAATTTTTCAGTATTGATTGTGCTTCGAGTACTCTGTGTAGACGTTTGTACAACCTATGATGACTATGATAATCAGAAATCATTGTTTCTAAAATCGGTGGTCGTACACAGAGAGGATCCGTATATGTAGGCTAATCAGAATTATGTAGGAGTACAAGTATTCCCAGACCAATTGATGTTATCCCTATATCATAGCTAGGTAGGTAATTCTATAAATTGTACCCACTATCCATTTATTTAGTTTATTTTACACTCAGTTTTCACTACCTACTGTTTATTATTGTTTCTTTTTGATCGGTTGTGCTGATGTTAATTTGGTTGAATGGCTTTCTTGGTTGGTGGGCTTTGTCTTGTGCGTGCAACCATAAAATCCACATGTAAGAATTGATTATACAAAGTATGAATACAGCAACTGGGGTAGTGATTTCTGAGTTACTAAATTAGCCGAATTGGATATGGGTGGCAATTCAGGTTATATTTGATTGGCAGTCCCGTGGTGGAGGCTTCGAGCTGGAGATTCACTACCCTCAGTGGCGACGAGTTCACAAACCCATTGATAGGCATCACGTCCTCCTGGATTCATTATCTAAACTCATAGAAGGTAAATTACATCTCTTAAACCTTCCAACAACCATTCCAATTTTGCATTTACATGTTTTCATTCTTGAAACAGCCTGCAACGAAACCTCATGCACAATGGATAAATGGTTAAGCAGATTAGAATCCTGCAATTGGTTAGCACACGTTCGAGATACGCTTAATTGTGCTTGTCTAGTCGCGCAATGTCTTGATCAGGTAAAATAATCTACCAATTTTTCATCATTAAAAATGTTAATTACTTCATTACTCACTGCTTCATGGAGTCTGTACTGTTTTTCAGGAGAGTCTTTCAGTTTTAGCTCATGGGTCTGATGGAACGGATACAACTTTGGCAGTAACATCTCTAACCCAAATTATCTTAAATCCAAATTGCAGAAGCATTTTGGGTTTTGAAGTATGAAATACAGGAATAATATAAATCCTATAATGAATTAAAATTTTCAGACAATTAAAGTAGTTGAAAATATGTTTGGCACTGACAGGCTCTGATTGAGCGGGAATGGCTCCAAGGTGGCTATCCATTCGGAAGCAGACATTTTAAATCCTGTTACGCTTACACAGCTTCAGCCGTTAAAAATCCTAAAAAGAAATACGCACCTACATTCCTATTATTTATCGATTGTGTATGGCAACTTTTTACACAATTCCCTTGTAGTTTTGAGTTCACGGAGCATTTCATGGTTACCCTGCTTCAGCATTCCTATGCATCTCAGTTTGGTAAGAACCTCTACATAATGTATATGTGAAATATATAAAAATCAATAACTAAACAATATCAAAGTTAACTATGCTCCGTCTACATCTCCTTAATGAAATATGCTGCATGCAGGTACATTCTTATGCGACAATATCTCAGAACGGGAAGAACAGCAACTCATGACAAAGACGGTAAGTCTATGGTCTCACATTAATCGGCCTGAAGTTATCCACACATTCATGAATCCCGTATACGAGCCCAACTCCAAAGTCATTTGGCCATCCGTTGCGCCAGTTAGTCTCGTAAGAACCTCTCTCTCATCTACCTGGACAAATTAAAGTAGCTCTATGCTTAGTAATCCCATAAATCGTAATTTGTACTATTACTTTCTGGACAGTGTCTGTGGTCAGGTCTTTACCTTCGCTGGGTAGTAGATCAATCGCCAACGAGAGATACATGGAACGCCATTGCGGAAATGAAGGAAAAAGAAAAGGAAATGAAAAGACAAGCAATTAAACTCCGAAAGCAGCTGATAGAAATGGAGAAGGCGCTGAGTGCTAAGAAATCAGTTAGCTCACCTTCCTCCCAACCTACTTGACCTGCACACCCTGCACTAAGCTAAATACAAATGATTCACATTAAGCAAAATACAAATGATTCACATTAAGGATAACGCTTCAAAGTGGCACTTATGACTCCGAAAAAAACTAACCTATACGTTATGTAATTGCGTCATGCCTTTAAGCTATTCATTCCGCAGAAAATTATAGCTGACTAATTAAAGCTTAGGGAATAGTCTTTCCGAATGAACCTTATTTTCATGTTAGTCTCATTACCTACATTCATTAAAATCAATTTTTATCACTACCATCATACTAACTAGCTAATTAGATATCACCTGCATAAATTGTACCTCTGTAGAGTATATACATACAAGTATGAAGTTTGGTAGATCTGCTAAAGAGATTTAATGAAAATCCTTGGAACTTGCTATTGCTAACATTCCGATGATATCAGAGTAAACGTATAATAAATCATGTTGGATGAAAATAATATTTAAGCAATATCATAGGGACATTATAAATATACCAAGTTACATACATATTGATTTTATGCAAACAATCAGTACTGAAATAAAATGTATCTGAAATTGTGACGGCAATAAATGCGAAAATATATAAAAATATTCCTCAAATAAAATCTACTAATCGTACATACTTTGTTCTAAGTATGGTAATTGCATTGGTATCGAACGAATTTTATATTTACATATTTTATTGCGTACTGCTTGAATAATCACGATTATTTTTATGGTTTAATGGATCAATATCACATATGTAGTGTAACGCATGGCAGTTAGTGGAATTCCTGCCAATGTAGCAACCAGCATGCGTCACTTCATACTAAACAGGTTGACATTGAATCAAATATTTTTCGATGAAATATGCACTGCTGCTGCATTGATCGCTAGGATATCACAGGTAAGCTGTGAAAATGAAGTAAGTAATTAAAGCACTAAAAGTACAAAGTACATATTGGACAAATTGCTATTAGGAAATCATTCTCGACCCACTGCATGTTGTACTAGGTACAGATAATAACTTAATAAGACGAATTGAGAGAAAAAATTAGATTTTCCATTTCTACGTATGTTTTCATTCCGCTATTTACTTATGATTGCAATTGAATTGGTTTGTTAAGTAAATAGTTTGTATCTGTAGCAGTAATATAATAATATGCATAAAAGAAACAAGTTCAATGTTAACTTTTATTCATTTACATATTTAATTAAAAAACAAGGTCTCGATTTAGCAGCAGTGTGGATAGCCATTAACTAGCAGAGCGCCTAAATAAGTTGATAGCGCTATTCAATTCAACTTGTTTTTTATTGCTAATGTTTGTCCTTCTGTTAAACTTGTTTAACTTATTATTGTTACGCTGCATTATATTACACTAGATTACGCCTGGTACAAGACACAATAAAATGGAATACTCCACGCACAGAGTAATGGAGATTATACGTAGGCACAGCTATAGACAATGAAGAATAACATGGCTAGCGACAGAAAGACTAATTTCATGGAGTAGTTTGAGTTTTGTGTATTCTAAGCAATTCGATGCAGCTTATTTAAGGGTACTGACAATCTGTCTACTTTAATATAAATATAGTTGCCATGCTCAAAGCAACTAAGGACAAAGACAAATGCTTTGCACATAATTACGATCATGTTCTCGAATTGTTCATATGGAATTACCTTATAAGTTGTTTAATGCTATGCCACTAGGAGAGTTAGCTTGCCCAGCTAATTTAGCCTTTGGGTAAAAACGAGCATTAGCTTTTAGCCAGCTTTAGTGCTACACAACGACCCAAGTTAATATTAAAATGTACATTGTGTAAAATAGTAACATTGTAAAGGTCCATTGCGGCCACGCTTAGACTGTACAGACACAAAATGCCAGAGAGCATACCTACTCGTTCCTTTTTCATTACATTATTGCATTACATGTACATTAAGAGCCATTATGAAATCATGAACATTTGTTACTTTGCATCTCCTTCTTTGATCTCTCAAAAATTAAATACGTAGTACATTCCATCTGTACTAGTAGGGCAGCACTGTTAAGTACATCGAGAATTTCGTTTTCATTTCCAATGTATTATTAGTCTATCTATGTGTCTGTGCCATTTTCCAAAGGTATTAATGTAACTATTATGACGCTACTACTACAATAATAGAACGCAGTAAGCGACTGCATTATACTTAACTGCAGATATTATGTTACCAACTTTTTTCCTTCCCTCTCCTGGCTATGAACAGACTGAATGTTAACTGAGATAAAAATTTGTGGCAACCTCGCGTTAAAGTTAGTTTGCTAGACTAGACTAAAGTTCTTAGGTGTAATATGAAGGTCTTGGTTATTTTAATGCTCCTTGCTATCCATTTCACTATCACATTTACTACTGACTGGCTAGACTACTATCCACTTCAATATAGTTAATGTAAGGATGACGAAGTTCTGAAACGGAATTATAATACTAGTAAATGATGGGATGCGGTGGGAAGAAAATCTAATGCTAATGTTGTAGTTTGTTAGTTAAAAAAGTTCAGTTAAATTGAGAGGAGTTGGTTGGGAGCACAACTGCTAATACGGAATCGCATACCAAGAATAGCAAAGAATGGAGATCAAATCAGAAGCATGTGGCAACGTTAATCTAAAAATATTTTCGGGTCGGGTGTGGATTCATCTTTACATTACTCAACTCTCTTACATTATCTAATGCGTTTCTTTTAAAATGATGGAAAATTATAACTATGTAACAACTATTTTATCTGCTAAGCTTCATAACTACTACATCTCTACTGTGGAAGAACGTTGGCACAGTCCTACATTATGACATCATCATGAGTAATCGAAGGTTAAATAGCTGCCTAGTAATTATTGATTTATGTATTTCCCTACTTACGTCTAACATCCATTTCTATCCAGAGTCCAATCTTAGTCCAAATAACGTATTCTTGTGCATCTTCAATACATTAACATTATAACGATAAGAGGACAAGTGCATAAAGAATTTCTTCTACTTAAATGCAATAAATAGATATGACTGCAATTCCCACTTTCTATTTTAATGTGGTAATTCATTTCCTAGATTGCATATTTTTTTAGTATTTATGTAGGCATAAATTGGGAAAAGTATAGAAACAAAAACATGGTTCACACTTAGAGTCAGGAAAAATAATGTCACTTACATAATTTTTAAGGGTAAGCTAAATAATATATATCAAATAAATGAACTTCACAACAAATTCAATCATTACAAAAACTTTAGTCGATTATCACATTTGCAGAATTCGGGCCTTAAGAGCTTTCAACTTCGTGAAAGATTAATTAAAATGGGAATTGATTCTATAAATAAATAGTAGATTCAGTTGATGATTAGGTATGCTCAATACTATGAGATTCAATAAATGTGAACAGGATATGCTATAGATACCATGTTTTTGCAAAATATTTTATTCATTCATTTAGAGATATAGGCTACTATCATTTCGAAATTAACATTTAAGACTGATGGTTTTACGAGTTGCAAGGCACTGCTCATCTGTAGTGTATTCAAATAGTAGTCAAAATTGGAGTATATCACCTATAATACATTTCATGTATTTAAAGCAAAGCAATTCTAAATTCCAAGATGAAATGTAGTGACACAAAGGACACAGTTACGTTAGAAAAATAAATATAATAATATTTGACATGAATTAGTTGCAGAATGAAAACAGGCTGATATAATATTAGATTCTGTAATAACTCTTTAAAAAGGAATTAGTATATAGAAGTAAGCTTAATTGCTCGCAAGAAATAAATAATTTTGGATACGAGGCAAGAGTATGAAAGGACGTTGACAAAGATTAGAGCATGAATTTATCTGTTAATATTCAATTGAAAAGGAAGGTATGAGCAGGTAGAGTGGATATTAAGAATTTCTTGGTATTCTAACTACAAAGAAATACATGAGTCTGTAAAAGGCATTAACAAAGAGTAATAAAATTATTACAGCATAGATAGAAGGGAAGGAATATAATAGCAAATTATAAAGCATATTAAAAGTAAATGAAGACAGAAAAGAGTCAGCTTGGATATAGGAGAGTTTCTTTCTCGTCATTTCATGCAGCTCGACTTCCATGCAAAAAAGTCTCCTATTAAATAGAATAGGACTAAACAGTAACTAAAGTTAAAGGAAAAAAGTGGTAGTAGTAGTACAGAGATAATAGTAATAAAGGTAAGGTATTTGTAGTTATAGCATTAAACGCCACGTCTCTGTGTCTTGGCCGAGTAGTGCAAGCATGGAGCAGGATTCATTCCAATGGAGTCCAATAGGCTACCTGTGGTCGCTAACCAATGTAAGTAAAAGGGACGCTGGGCCAACTAACTATTGATGTAACACAAACGTAACTTGTCGTTAGTCCAGGTAATAAGTGGAGGTAATGCATCATGTATACTATTTGTAGTTTATAGTTAGGGACGTATACTTATGTGAGTATTATGGAAAAGGGTAGGGACATCCGCTGCACCTCATCTGATACAAACACACACCGTGTGCAGTCTGCCCAACACGCCTTATATATAGTAGCAAGTAGATCCCTAGCTGTCTCAGTGACATAGCATGGTAAAGAATTGTTAGTTTACCTAGTTTGTGTCTAGCCCTGAATAATTTCCCCTCACCATTAACTAACAACTGAACCGGACTACACAGCCCTACCAACAACTTGCATTAACAAACCAAAATCGAATCGGGCAGAAGAGGGGTAACTAATGTATAATAATTTTATATGCGTTAAATAGGAGATAGTCATGGAAAATGCTAACGTGAGTTAGGTGCAAGTAAAGTAACATAAGGTAAGGTAAGTAAGTAATAACGATGAGAAGAGACGAGTCATCATAAAAACAACTAATACAATAGGATCGAGATATGCAGCGCATAATATACATAAGTAATACAGAATAGAATGGATGGATTATATAGATAGAAAATACCCTTCGGTTACATTCCCCCTTCAATGTTACTTATCCACATCGAATTCAGTGCTCAGCCTCTCCTCTCCACTCGCTTCCCCGATTCCACATATCTGCTCCAACATTATTAACTACATTATATCACGTTAGAGTTATCTAAATAACTATGAATTTAACTCCCTTCCCTTGCTCACTCATTCAGTTCAACTCAAGTCAAGAGCAAAGTTAAGTAAAGTGCATTTACTTTCTGTGATGTGATGACTGTTAGCAACTATGGATTTTATTCACCACGTCTCTTCCACTACATCCCGTGATATTAATGCTATTTGTTTGTTTGCTCACTCAACCTCTACCAACATGGAGCAGATGAACCATTCGGCTAATTTAACTATTTTACTCTAGTAATAGGAGATGAATGCGAATCAAATTTCAGTTGTAGCCACATGACATCATGCGTGTCGTTAGTTGCCTTTTTTCGCTTTCCATTTACTAAAATTGTATTTAAGTCATACTATCAAGACATTAAATCAACGTACTTGTAGATGCCTTCATTGTGTCTCCTAGTATACGTGTCTGTAGATGGGAACTGAAAATTGAGACCGTATTTGGCTTGCATTATCTCTCTGTATGAACTAATGTCTCGCTAATGAAATCTAAAGACAATTCTTCAAGTGTAATACATCTGCGACGAATTTATATCTCGAAATATAATACTCACACTAACCAATGCTCGTACACGTTAGCTAGGTTATTATGATCAAAGGAGCAGTAACTAATGCAAATATTAATGCGGGTTTAATGAATACTCTATTTAATACAAAGACACAAAGTAGGTACTACATCATATGTACACAAACTGAAAACTTTATGTAAATCTATGCATAGTAGTTTGAATTTAAGACCCAAATGCATAAAACATAGGGTAGTATTTTCTAGGTGCCTAAGTATAATGGTAATATCACTGGATATAATATCCCATCAAATAATATAATCATATCCTATTCTTCGATTCCCTTCTGCTGAATGCCTTACTCCATTCTATTCTGTCCTCCAATCCATTCCTTTGCCACTATTATAAATTAACAAACATGCGTATCAACGCAAAGTAATTAAAGCTGTGACTATGATCACGACGATCACGCTGTTGTTCTCTTGTTCATCCAAACGCATTAATATTCCTATAGTTTGCTTTACAACTTTAGTTTGTTCCTAGCCACACAGCCAGGATGCATTTACATATAGTTGGTAGGTATACTTATAATTTATAATATCTATTTCAGGGAGAAGAATAGGAAGCCGTATGTCATGTTATGTATGTATTTATACTTTGTTAGCCAAACTTCCTTTAATATCTACGACTTTTCTTTGTTACACTCATTATGTTTTGTTTCATTATTAATGTTATTCCGCCACTGTTACATTTTGGGTACTTGTGCAAATAACTCCTACTTCTACAGTGTCATAATCCAAAACAAGTGGAAATTCCTAGGTCGATATTGTATTTATTTATTGTTACGTATTATTGAAATGGCCTTGTGAAGGAATTAAAACGAATAATCATTAAACTGCTAAGCTGCGACTAATTTATCGAAATTCAAAATGCATTCACAATGGCAATTGTATAAATATTTTCCAAGTGCACTGAAAATTCATTTTCTGGATTTTTTCAGGGCAAAGAGGATGGTAAACGCATGTCACGTCATGCAAAAATGCTATAGACATGTTCAATGAATCAAATGTAATGACAAATATTGGATAGGGTATAGAGGACGGAATTATATTTGAGTAGATATAGGGAGAAGAAAGAATAATGGAAATAGAATACCTGGATGAATAATGAAGAGAGTTAGCAAAGGAAAGCGTTGTTTTTGTATTAAAGGATGCTTTCCTTTTAGTTTTGCTAACAATAAGTACTAATGCAGAACTGATATAAGATTATAAGGAAGGAAGGTTTGTTAAGGGTTTAGTTTGGGATGAGACGCTTTGGTTTGGCATCGCAACTATGTATTGTAAGTGTGTATGGATTATGGATGATGTAGCAATTGCATAGCCATTGCCATTTACTTTAGCGTACTTGGTTTTCGGATACGTTGATTATAAGTATGTGATGTGATGTACTTTAGTTTGCTAAACTAAACCCTCTGAAACCTAAAGCCGCTTTTGCTTTCATTATTGATTGCCATAAACTATGACGCGAACAAACAGAGAATCGTCGAGCTTTAGTTGTGCCGTAGGAGCAGTCAGACCAATCTACTAAACTAGCTATGCATCTAAAACGCCACTAGTGCCAAAAAGAACGGATTCTACAGTAGTTGTCTGCAGCACAACATAACAGAACAGAAAACTAGCCCCTCCGCAATATTTATTTATGAAAATCAAACCTTTGCGTTTGCGTTTTTGAGAGAGATCTCATAAAATACATACGGTTACATAGAGAAGAGCCCAGAGTAGAACTGCATCCATTTCCAGCACTGCAAGAACTAACTAACAATAAGTAACTACTTTTAGCAACATAATCTATTACATATACCCTATAACTGGAATGGACCATATAAATTGTTTTCTTCCCTGCTATAGATAATAATTCATTTCTTTGCATCGGGTCCCTTTAATTTTCATTTCTCCTCTACTACGGCTCTACAATCCATTATGAAATGTGTGCACGTACCTACAAAACTAACTTTAGAATTTTCGTAATGTAAAATACGTGTAACGTGTACAAAGCTCTCAGGAATCTAATTCCTTTCCCTAAATACACTTATTTTATATTTAACTACAAATGTTTCGTTAAATAGGTACAAGCAAGAAAATTTCCTCTAATTACAATACATTCACTTCACAGCACTTGGTAGAGAGGTACCGCATTTTGAATGAAATACATGCTTATTTAGTACATAATGTAATTATAGGTACAAAACAATATATTATATGTAGGTATAGGTAGTGTAGCTTTAGTTAGCGTGGGAATACAATGAAGATCATTGTTGTAAAGTTTCCTAAATTATTTGTCTGTCCCAAACTAACTGAAGTGAGCAAGTATTTAAGTGACAAGAAATTCAATCCAAGGTCTCGAAACAACAAAGTTAACCCAACATTTAGGTACAGTGGGCTAGTATGCATTTCTACAAAAGGTCTTAAGATAAAGGAGAATAAGGTAGAACGTTGTGCATACGAAGGAAGGTAATAATATGAGATACAACATAATATCCTTAATATTTCAGTTAGAAGGCCAAAAGGTGGTTTACTTTAGTTAAGTTTGCTTAGGAATTCTTTTTCGTGGATGTTAAATGTTGGGAGAGTAGAGCAGAGGAGAGGAGACAAAACCTGCTGGATTGGATTAGTTACTTCAGCTTGTAGTTTAACATTCGTTCTTTCGTACCTTAATCTCAAAATAGTTAACGGGGGCTTTGGGGTGGGTTAAAGTCAATAAGGGAACTACATTTACAATACAAGTCTTGTCTACACTGTTACAACACTCAAATGACTTAAGAGCCTTTCATCCTTCCTCTCTGCTTTGCTTTCAGTTCGACTAAATTTCGCTGCCGGAGATGTGGACAAAAAATCTAACGCACAATTAGTGTTACTAAACTTGGTTACATTACGTTCCACTCCGGCCCATTGTATTCTATGGGAATCAAATGCATAATATAACTATTACGTATATCTACATCCCTACCCTACAATAGACTCATATTAGAGATACTTAATTTCTGATATCTGTCTTATTACTGGATGCCTAATACTGAAACACCTCATTCTTTTCTTAAATTGAAGCTATGTCCTTTCTCTGTGATACTTATCGTCTGCTTTATTTCAGCAGAAGTCATTTTGACCGGCATGCTTGCACCAAACTGATTAAAAATGCCTTATCGGGTGTTACAATTTTGTTGCATTTGGTAAATCAAATTGTTTAAATAAGAACGAGATTTTGAGTGTTATGTAAATGTGTTATGCAAATAATGGCTGATTCTGAGATGCAAAAAATATTATTTACATAATGAATTCGAAACAATATTGTCCCCATTAGGCATAATCAGTCAGTTGGATTTTGCTTTCTTCCAGCATGAAAAATTGTGCATCTTGTAAGGAAAAAGGTTTAGTTTACATAAAAGCGTTTGCAACACCCCTGTAATACTTTTTGTTCGATAGCGAAAGACAATTTCTACTCGTCAAATGAACAAAGCGCACTAATAGTAAAGACATTATTTTGTAATATGTGTACTAAATGGTAATAATGTTAAATGCATAATTGTATATTATTAGATTGTGGGATAGCACTGTAGCACGGTAGATTGCACAAAAATGGATCATTGGAGGTAGCATGTGTGGCAACCGATCTGCCAATAATCAAGTCGTGAGGACAAAGAAAAGAAAATTTAGTGTGAGCATGTTATGATGACGTTGTTCCCGGAAGAGAGGGAAAGATATTATGTAAAATAAGCAAATATTGCACACAGTCACATACCAGGACTTTACTCCTCCCCATATCAATAAAGATAATTTGCATAAGCACAATAAATCCAGGGTGGTTAATCCACGAAATGGAACAAGCTTTACTTTTAGAATGTTGTATTAGCGCATTTCTAATGCTACATACATATCCATATAGCTACTACGCATAAGAAAATGGTAAAAGTACGCATAAGCAACTGAATAAATGGGAAATAAGTTATATTGCAGTTAGGTAATGTGAGGCTGGATTTAGATTACGATGCGTATGTTTTAGAAATAATTTATATTGAGATTACATTGGAACAAGGAGGGAGAAGGTCGGCGAAAAAGCAAGATATGAATAAAATGAAACCGAAATTAAACGGGACATCGGAAGAGAATAAAGCTGTTGAAGTTTTAATATACGGGCGCTGACTGAATGGTCCTGGAAAGTTAGTGAGTTAAAAGAGTGCCAGTTATACATACCTACTAAAGGGAGATATGGAATAATAATACGAAATTATAGTTGATGTTGATAGTGAAGTGAGTTTAAAAGAAGGAGAGTGGAGCAGAGTGTACAGCAGTAGAGAAGTGGAAGTATTAGCGGTGGTGGCGTAATAAAAGTAGTAAGACTGGTAATAGTAATAGTGAACCAAACTAAACTAAAGTATAATAATAAATGGGCGAAAGGGAGAAAGAAGATCGGGACGTTCGTCGGGGGGACCAAGACCAATCCGAACAAAACGAACGACGACGAGCATATAAAACCAATGCGATCTTCCATTGCATTGCATTACATTACATTGCGTTATTAACCGAATAGAGAAATCCGTTCAAGTCTGAACTACAACTCTGTCTGTTGAGTCAAGTTAAAGGAAGGCAACGCCAAGTGAGCTCTGTCTACAAGTACCTACTACGAGAGCATGTTGGATCACATTGTACCGAACCGACCGAACCCTCCTAACTAAAGTGGCGGTGGCAGGGCTTGAACTGAAAGCTACCGAAACTAACCTAGGCCCTAATCTAATGTTCTATGTATGTAATCTATGTCTCCCAACCGAACTAGTAAACTGTGATCATACTTTACCACGTTGGCTCTCCTGTCCCTGTCTCCGTCTGTGACTGCCACTCCGAGAGATCCTCATTATAAACTATGCAAACAACAAAAACACAATTGTACAAGGACAGGACATCACACACACACACACACATAATACATATTATTGCTATTATGTTACAAATATTACTTCCTTCCTATATGCTTACTACTGCATTCTGAACAACAGAAGAGGACTTAAAAAATGAAAATTTTATTTATTTTTTGACAGAACTACTGCCTATATAGATTGATGTGACATTAGTTCATCTGCGTGGTTACTTATATGGAGCATGGTAACTTTCTTTTGCACATCTGCACTTGTAGAATAATAGTACTACATATATTTATAGGGACGAGTTTATCTTCTGTATATTTAGTAGGTAGAAAGCAAGCAGTATAATATGAATTGGATTTTCTTGTAATCTAATCCAGCGTGTTTCCTAGTTTAATCATTGTGACATCTGTATCACTACTAAGGCAAGAAAAGGAAGCGGGTAATAATATAGAGATGGTTTACTAGTAGGAGATTTAATTAAAGCGGAGAGTAAAAAAGTCAATAAAAACGGAGAAGATGTAAAGGAAATTGATTAATAAATGTTGCTATCGCCATCTCTTAACCTGCTTTAAAATATATTTAATTGACATTAGGTCTATAGACTAACCAAGGCCAGGCCGCATGTTCAGTTCCAGTTCAGTTTATACAGAGAACATAACTACTGCTAGAAAACTACAACGTCCCAAACCATCTCGCTAACATCACATCACAACTAAAGCAACTGAAAGCCAAGCAACATTGACGGTGACGCTCTTCGAAGTCTCTTCTTCACAGACACAAATACACACAGACTCTCTCACTTTCCACACACAAAAGGCAAAACCAAACTCAAGCCTTTCACAGCTAAAATTCTTACATATAAAACAAAATACACAAGTTACATCATTGTGTCTATCTGTGAGTGACTCGGTGTGTGTGGAGTGTGAATACACACGACGACTACTACTACAAGGTGAATCTCAGTCCAACTGATGGTGATAAAATACACAGAGATCGTACGCACGTCATTTCCTTTCGTACTTCTCACCGATTCCCAATACGGACTCTTTCTCTACTCCACTTATACTAATATACCTACTACTGAATAGTACAGACGCAGAGGTACGTTACTATTCAATTGAGTTATCTACAAATAATGTATGTATGAACGTGATAATACTGTGCAGGCATATTATTGTGTACCTGCTACCTTCAGATGAGACAATAGCATCTCGCCGTTTCGCTTAGCTTCCTTTGACTTGACTTTCTTCTGTAATCTTCAGATTCAATTGAAACCAACTCTTTTGCGGAGTCAAGAACAAAACTCCAGTCGCTCTTTGCGTTTATTTATTGTCTATCATATACTGAATTGGACTGAAGTGGAGCAAAGTCAAGTTCGGAAGCAATAAAGAGTGAACCATATCCACATGAATATAGCAGAGACTATACTAAAATAAAATTAAGAATATAAAATAGCGTATATTTCAGTAGATTTTGCTTGGATGCATATACGGTGACTGAGTAGGTATATCGAAAAATATTGTATTAATAAGTGTGTAGGTACTTCTAGGATATAGGTACATATATGCAATGGAACTGCTTTAGTCATCATAATAGCTCCTCTGTAGAAAGAAACCGACCATTTTGAATTTTGATTGGGATAATTACATATCTTACTTTACTTTACAGCTAGTACGGTGTGTTTTGTAGGAGCAGGAGACATATACTATTATAGATAGGTACTTATATCCATTCTATTCAAGGCAAGATCAACTTACGTACGTACGTTCCGTATGCATAAGAGTAAAGGATGTACTGTTGTACCATTGATTCCAGATATTCGCATTCCTATTCCAACACTCTGCTATAACGTAAATTCTAACGCGTGCATTTTGCAAAAGTATACATATATATCTTTATGTTATTATACAAAACTCATTCGGTCAAGTCCGTTAGTGTTGCATATATTAAATAGTAGTACTAGTACAAAGGCGCAGTGCAATGCATGGTGCATGTAACTTATCTGTTGTTAGCTTTATGCATGCCCTATAGGACACTTGTCGTATATTTTATAGATACTTAAACGTAACAATAATGCAATGTATCGGAAAGCAAGCCATAAAATATAGAAGAGGGTATAGTAGTGTATATTATGAATGTACATAAATAGGTAGTTATAAGCATAGGTATTAAAATACATAAGGAAAGGAGCACACATCGCACGTAGAGAAGACAGATCTATCGCGTAGGCTTACCTTTACCATTTAAGTACTCCGTCCTGCCTGTATATTGCATTGCACGTAGCTAGCGTAGGCATATCAGTTTGTATTGTTCCCAGATAAGAGTGAGTAGGTTTGGTTTGCGTTTGCATTGCATTTGCTTCCAGAAGAGCAGAGAGTGAGTGAGAGTCTCAACGGAGTATAGGCAGGAGATGTAGTTCTGCTAGTTCTACTACATAGGACACTACAGAGAGCTAATATTATATGTACAACTGTTTTGTTGTGGTTGTCGTGTGATATCGAATAGACTCGTAGTCGTAAGCAGGATTCCCTCTCTTTGTTTGTTTGTTGTCCCAGCCAGAGGAGACGAGCCAGCCAGGGAAACTCAGACAGTTACATTACTCATCTTAAGGGATAAGCAGCTACATTGTGCGGGCAGTTTCCCTTGCCTTCAACACACACACAAACCAAATTATTCCTCAAATTATTCATTTAACTTTGTGATTCAGCTGTAGTTGGCAGTGTCGACTAACCAACCTAATGACTAACCAATGTGCAACTAGACTCCTTTTTCTCAGTTAGCTTTTCTCTACTATGTTTATCGATTTTCCATTAAGAAGCGACAAAATCCAAACAAAGCATTATAAAGTAAGTGTTAATATTTTACTTGTGCTCATATTAATATTCGTCTTATTTACATCCACAAATTACTCATTTTACTGCATCACACACATTTAAATACAAAACCTATGCACGTTTATTATTAACATTTTCCATCGTGAGCTACAACATTTTTCCTCAGGTTAAACTTAACTTGAATATTTAATGGAAAAGCGCAAGTCTAAACTGAAGTCATTATATTCTTAGTTGATGGTGGACTGTTTCCTTCAGTTCGTTGTCCCGTCCCCCGTTTTATTGATTTTTATAGTCTATGGTCTAATCAGCACAATCATTTTTAATAATGAAGCAATGTTGTTTACATCATCAAATACTACTATCTATATACCTCTTGAGGATTTACAATATTATTTGTTTTGCTACATTGAGTGTCTCAGTAATTTTCATTGAGGAATTATTTAATAGAAGTCTTTCACAAATCTCTCATATAGATGCTAATTCATTTTAATTTTCTTTATGGTAAATCCTACAATAGTATTTAAGGTATTTTATTGTTATTTGCTCTGAAATGAGGTGTCTGCGTGATTACAATTACAATTTATTGTTCCGAAAAATGCAGATTCTTATGTAAAACCTTTTTGCTACTACTTTTACTATATACAATTGTCAATCTATTATGAATTTTTGATTGACCTTTCCAGAAAATTATAAGCTGTAGGCAAAGTATATTATAGTAATATTTTATTTTTCATTAGTCTTTGTGTACGCGTGTGTGTTTCATTTTAGGAAAGTAGTTTCTTTAATTCAGTTGGTATGTCACATATTTTATTACCTTAACTGTATAGATTTGTTTAGTTAGGAGTATGTACATCTGAGTACATAACTTTCATCAGTTTCATCAGTTATATCAAAGATATTCTTTAGGTTCAGAGATGTTGGCGCCAAGCGCCAATGCACTTACAAGTTGCAAGTACTGCGATGGATTGATTGCAGAAAAATTGAAAGCCTTTGTTTACTTCCTATTATACAATACATTGACCAATAGATAATGCATTTGTTTGTGGAGTACATTGTAAACTGATACAATTACAACTCTAATATAATTCTATTTGTTATCACATAAGATAAGAGTTGGGGACGGATATAAAATACAAATATTAAGCGAACTTTGGAAAAAGTTATTTGCACAGAAAAGATCAATAATATTAACCTACGGTTACGGCTTACACACACCAGCATTTTGAAGGATTAGATAATTTTTGTAACTCCACGTCATGTTTTGCATGAAAAAAACTCTTTCGATGAAAAAGGTGTCATTGCCAGAAACCCATGACATAAACTAAAAATTTAATATTATTGTATGTAACATCAACATTTGTTGTCTGGTCATGCGTGTAGGTAATCATGAAATTATGACGGGATAAAATTATTATAATCCCTTGAGCTTTTGACGGTATTGCATTGCAAACTGAGGATGACAATTATTGGTGGTTTCATATTGAATTGTACAGAATGCTATGTTTATAATTTTATTTCAATTTTTTACTGTGCAACTAATTTCCTTTAATTTATGATTGGCTTATTTTTTGTCTCATGGCTTTTACTGTTCATAAGTAGTTCATGTTTCTGCGTAATATTATTGGTATTGAAGACGGTGTTGAAGTATCTACATGTTATGTTAATGGACATAATAGACAGTAATTTAGTATAGAATAGTTTTTGGTGCAGTATTATATGTATATTGCAATATATATAATATTGTATTTGTTAACAGAAAGCTTTCAATGTGTAAAATAGTTTGCATTTGTGCATTTTAGTATTAAACAACGTTTTTGAATTATGCTCTTGCCATTATAAATTTCAGCGGGGTATAATCACGATTAGCAGGAAAGCAATAAAGCAACTAGTATTGTTGTGCGACTTTCTTCAATAGGTATTTGCTTGACCTTCAACTTTTGATTTGGAATATGAACCATTGAATTGAACCATCAGCCATGAAACAGAATGAGTATTGTGTGTGTCTGTGCTATGTTATGATTTTATATATGTAAACTTGCGAAGTGATGAGATAATGAGAATGCGAATATTAAGGAGAGAACATTACACTATACTTACTTATAGACACGATACGAAAGTAATTTAAAAGCAAGTTTGTAGTTTAGTAGCACTGCAAGCAACTATAAATATGCAAGACTGCAACACAAAATAATAAGCCAAAATTAGTAGAGTTGCTATAAGATTTAGAATCTTCCGTAATCAACTTGCATACCGGGTGTTTGTCGATGACATGTTTTCTTGTCTACTATCTATGCATAATTTTACCCGTTTAAATACGATTGTGTAGCTAAGTTTGTATGTTTTTTTGATGTTTAGGTTGAGTTCATGAGTTGAGATTGTGAGAAGTTGGTGAATGACACAAAAGGAAAGTGACTTCCGATCACCAAACAGCAACAAACGAAACAGAAGGGACTGTCTTGAGATTTTCGAAAATTGCCGATATTTTCAATCATGTATGCCATTTTACTTACCCCTTTCATTTTGTTACTGAATTTATCAAGTGATTGTGTAGTATAAATAATAACTTATTATATTATCCACAAATTGCTATGTACTTACCTAACTGCACGTGCATTTTGTTCACATTTTGCTATGTTAAATATGTAAATGAAAAATTATTGCTTTTAAATGCGCATTTTCATAAACTATAGTTATATTTATGATTGTGAGTGCATGTTGAAAGATCTTTGGTAGTGCTAGTGCTAAGCCAATTGCTATTTATAATATGCTAAGAATTAATACTCATGTTTAGATTATTGTTATTTTTATTATTTATGTACAATATTTTAGGTATTTACAGTGGACAGTCCAACTATATTCTATATATAAACAACGAAGTGCTTATTTTCTTCCATTTCATTTCTTGTTGGTACCCTTTTTTATGCAATGCAAGCTTTCAAAACATTTGACTAACTTAAAAATTGTGAAGAAGCAAATAACTTAAAATTAATAACTACATAGCATTAATTTAATTTTGAAGCGCTGCCTATTAGTAGCCAGAACCTAAAGTATGAGATAATTAAAAGTTAGATAAAATGACTTCATGCAAAGTATAGCTCAAGTTCCCTGATTGGGGTATACCCTTTTATTGTCGGCATTCAGCATTAGCATTTGAATTTCTGCTCTGCCTGCTAAGCCATAAACAAATAATAATTCCTGAAAGCAATTGATATAAGACTAAGAATAAGACATTAATATACCTAATAATTAACTAATTAATCCTTAATCATTTTCGTGTGGAAAATTGAGAATTTTTAATACTACCTACTCTACTTTTACCATTTACATCTTATTATGTCAATGCCATCAATTAGACTGCTTTATTATGTACACAATATTGTAGTCACGCCACAGGTATTCCATTAGTTAACTATACATTGTTATTTGTAATGAGTGAGGTTGCCTCCATATTTTTGTTTAAACATTAATTAGTTTGCCATTTTGACTTTATTCGTTAACAAATATTGACAAAGCAAATTCAAATTCCGATTAAATAAGTGACGACGACGACACGACAAGTGATCTTTAGTTGTTTTACTGACAGAATTGTGAGAATACCATTTATTGTTCTACTGTTTTAGTACTGAAAATATTCATTTCTTAAGACAACCAACCAAGAAAAAATTACGTTATGTAAGTTATACGTTATACTCGCTCGCCCCAGTTCCAGTCTCAATGTCCCAATTTATTCAGTTTATTCTGGTCTATAAAATATAGTTTCTAGTCTACCCAGATATTTTGACAAAATTATTTTTAGTGGTCATTGGGGTCACGCGGTCACGAAAGAAGAAATTCTTTTATATTTTCAAATAGTTTGGATTAGATCATTTATTGATATTGGATTAGACTTCAGATTATAAATATCAACTAATAAACCATTGGAAATGGAGTAAAACAGAGAAACTTCAAAACAGGTTTATTTAGAATGAAAATTACGATAAGTACTTATGAACTGAACATCAAAATAGTAAAATGGTTGGGTGGTCAGTGGTGGCGTGGTAGTAAATAAATACGTTGTAGGGTTATTTTGACGACAATTTTGCTGCACTAGAAAATTTCGATTTTGAAAATGTGCTAATATCTTTTGACCTCTACCTGCTACCCTGCTAGCTTTCAAATGAGCTATCATACGCCTTTCTGCGATGAGCAGAACGAAAGTTATACTGATTTTCAGTTTTTAAACCCCTGCCCCAGTCTGGAGGAATGTCCGATATTGCCAATTTACAAACTCAGTGGTCCTATTGACCTCTAGTGACACATAAAATTGTAACCTAATCCGTTCGAAAGTTATCGCGTGGGCAAATTTCCGGACAGACAGACAGATATATATAGTATTCACAATCACATACAGAGGTAACTTAAGTTCCTCCGAATAATTTATTTTATCATATCCGAAATTCGGATCCGAATCCTCCGACTCAGTCGGTGGAAAAAACCTTTTCTCACTGGTAGCCGGATAAAATTGCCTTAAAAATTTCTCTGCTGGCATTAAAAGTTTCCCTGAATTCACGATATGAAAAATGAAGATTTTACGCAATAATATCAAAATTCGCTCTTCTTTCCCCTATTTTTAAAATTTTCGTAGTGAATTTTCGATATTCACTAGTATACATAGGTCTTTCCACCAGCGGTACCAGTCTGATCTAAAATCACAAAAATACCGAAATACTTATCCTATTCTTAGTATTCTTGTTATTTTTATTTATTTTTTTAGTTCTTCACGCCCTTTACAGTAAGTGCGACTCAATGATGATCTGTTTAAAAAATATTGTCTGCAGAGTTTTTGTTCGATGAGAAAAGGATATTATTATTGTGACACCATTTACTTTACTTCCTGGACTGAAGATGCCCATCCAAATTTTTTATTCATAGCCTACTTTCAACTTTATAATATTATTGCAGTTTTCAGAATTTTTAGCTGATTACTTTAAGGCTTTGGTGCACACGTTTTGGAAATCTCACATGACTATCAAAATACACTACTACCATTTTCTGCATTTGTTTCAAAATCTCCAAAAGTTCTGATACGATTTGGTCATGTCGTACATATTTGGAATGGCAAACGCATTGCGTAGTAATTTACTGTAGAAAAT
>JABASH010000906.1:0-31716 GCA_019776445.1 Tomocerus maximus
TGTAGTATTACTTTTTGTTTTTGAAGTAAATAACGTAGCGTATTCAGCCATTTTATTTAAAATTATGCTCACTAAACAGCAAGAGGTGTTTTAACAAAATGCATACAGTTGCAACCGTGCAACCATTAAAGGGTTGGGGTCACAGTTTTGCCTCTTTTAAAACCTAACCTAATAAAAAATATACATATATGGTGTTACCCAACCCAATAGATTAGTAAAGTCTTGCATAAGGAATACAGATACAATGTATGATACATGCCCAATAATCCATACCTAGTACAGTTCACAAAAAACCAAATGATGTGTTGTCAAAAATGACAATGGTGTTGGCAATAAGGGTTTAATATAACATTTTTTGTTGGGAAAATGGTGTTGGGAAAATGGTGTTGACAAAATGGGGCTCTCCCAATATTTTATTATTACAAATGGCTAAAACGGAATAGAAAGTGTTTTATTAACGTAGTAAATATATTAATATGTATAGGTAAATTTAGTAGCTAAACAAATGAGTGGTACATAAAATACAATCTATTATTTGATGCTTCTGGTTGTGGTAGGTACTTGTGGTACAGCTTTTAATGGTGGATGCTCTATTTCTAGAAGATTTTCGATTTCACCTTTTATTTTTATAAATATTGTTTTTCGTCCATTATGCCACTACATGTTGTAAAAGTAAGAATAAAAGTAATTATTGGTAGTGACAGACTGAAACTAAAAATGTGACTGAAGAAATGAAACTAAAAGCAATAGAGAAATTTTTCATAATACCGGTAGTCACTTTCTAAAAATCCCAGTTAGAGGGTAGTGTACAGAGTTGGGTTTAGGTAAATATAAATGGTCCGAGTATTTACATTGCCGACATACTTGCAAATTAATTACTTGTTCCCACATTCCCACCTGAGAAAGTTAGTCCCTTGGTTGTGTTTGGCGGTTATTGAAAACAAGTGAGTTAGTTAGATAGAATATCTGCAGTTGGGGAAAGCCTTTATAAGGAATTCTGGATTACTACAGGGTTCGAAAAAGTAATGCTTCAATATGGCTTTCGCCATGTAAGCCATGTCTCTACCATGTCTTGGTTTCACATGTGAAAGTTTTACATGAAGTTTGGGCTTTAAAAGAGAAATTTCATTTACATGGAGAAAGCTTCAACCTATGTGCATATGATTATAAGAAATTCCAAGTGTAAAATAAATAACAATAATAAAAATATAAATTTGTGCACATGTTTGTATGTATACGGTGGAATAACCCCCAAAAATTAGCGATGCGCAAACGCGTTTTCAATAATTAATAGCCACGATATAAAAATATGACGGTATGAATGTGATGGGCCGATACATCTTATTCAGAGACCCATGGTAGTTTCATTTCTCAATGGGAGACCAGAGGGAATATGCTTTCACATTTTAGAGGCCGTTTCCAAAGTCAATCTCTGAAACGGCTGCAACAATATATGTACTGCCCGGAGAGGGTTAGGTTGGTTAGGATGAACCCGAAGGTTTCACTCCCTGCCCGGAAATAAGAATTTTCGTAAAGGTACAAATGTACAGAGCAGCTTGTTTGAAAGCCCTCAGAAAGTACTAATGCATATAATATATTATGAAAGCCTTTTTTTCTAATTTAAAATTGGAAATAGGAAAAATACAAGTTTTGGCAGCTCAGTGTAAATTTCCTACTCCAATTTTTATTTTCGAAAAATGATTTCGTGCACTTAAAATCATCGTTTCAAAAATCTGTCATCCGTCATGAGCCCTAGATAGAAACCACTACTTTCCAGATCTCTAAGTTCTGTGACTTGTTCTTTGCGCAGAGAAAAGTTGCAAGACACCCTTAAGTTACGTGGAAAATGTGTCAATTGGAGAAAGCAGAAAATTACTAGAAACAATTCCACACCTGTTTAAGGGTATAAGGATGATATGACCTTAGTCGGACAATTTTAGCATTGTGTTAATAACACAATGGTCCACGAGATAAAATATATTGTAGTGTTTGATAAGTGAAAGTAAAATTAGGAGAAAGCGAGACATTAACTCAAATCGTGACCGGTGTATCCGTTTTACGAGTTGGCTCTGAATTTCTTCTGTACTGTCATTGACAACTTCTTGGATGTCTTTATGGACTGATTGAGTCTTCATTTTTATGGTAGACTTTAATAGACTGACATGAGAGTTACACTTCTAGTTTTATTTATGCTGTTTCTAAATTATAGGTCCGAAGTTTGGTATGCTATACACAAATATGTAGTAAAGTCGCGATAAATATTGAGGGCACATGACCAAAGAGAAAGTAATTTAGTCTGGCTGGATCTTAAAATTACAACAAACATCCCATACATTACACAATAAAGAGAGACCAGTCCGGTTCAGTGCATATCGCATCTGCTATGTGGGAGAAACATCAAGTCGGAAAAGCGGGCGTCTTGCTTAGCTGAATTGAATGGAACGAAATTGATCAAAAGGGCATTTTCGGTTCTTTTCGGTACATACACACAGGAGATATATAGTGTAATGTATTAGTGCCAGAGTGGCAGATAGCAAAGTAGACCTGTCTTGACTGGAGTCTTAAAACTCATCTCATCGCCATTGCCAATCTTCTTCATCTAACTATCCATCGGTTCCGTTCACTTACTACGTCTTCTTATTTCTCGTTCATAGCCATTCGAATTCAGCACACTGCCAATATCAAAGCAAGTGATGAGGCTATCAAATTCGAATTTACGATTTTCTTCCCTTTACTCCCTCCTCTTATTTCTTAGCTCGATTTTCATTCTTGGAAGTGGAAAGTGTAGTACTACAGTCGTAACGCAGTCATTTCATTATTTTTGTTCTGTATGTTATGACATGAGTGTTATGACGATGACTACGTCTTCCAATGTGTGTAAAAACCGGGTTGAGTGAAAGTAAAAGTAAAGTACTATCTCTCTCTGCGTTTCGTCTTTCTTACGTTTAAATTTTCCTACGGATCAGTAGCACCAAAGCACCATAGAAGCTTTAGATGTAATCGAAAATAACAGCAACGGTATTGAGTAAAGTCTTCTTCAAAAATACTACATTTCTCTTTTTGCTATGGCATAGAATCATCTCGTTCGTAACACACTTCTCCTGCTCCGAAGTAAATCACTCTTAAAGTATTTATAGTAAATAAACGCATGATCTTAAGTACATTGTTAAATAATTGGGAAAAATCTCTGCTTAACCCTTTCGCTTTTTGCGTTCTAAAGTTATCCATAATTTTGTAGGCCTGCAATTTTGCGAATACAAATACCTGATTGCAAAGATCTAATCCGGAGCGCGCCAAGTGTACTAATCCTTACTCTCAAAAGAAGCCGACCTTACTGCAGTTTACATCCGGAAGACAGACTATAGATTCTAAGGATAGTCTATAAGAAGCACTAATACACTTATATTTTCGTTTACATAAGTCTGAGCTTGTCTCAAATTTTTAAGTGCATGGCAATCAATATTGTAGAGAATTTTTATCCGACAAAATAGCATAATGATTTTGGCTTTAAAAACATCAAGCAATTTGATTAATGTTTGTCGTTTATTTAAGGTATAAATATTACAGGTATAGTGTATAAAATGATAACAAAGTTGTAAATTAGATAAAATTAGACACATGCAATTATAAAATAATTCTCATTAATAACATTATTAATAACTATAGACTAAAACAACTAAGGAATGGTGAATGAACGTGTATTGATACTATGGCACGAGGGTTGAAGAGTACCTGTGTTATGGATAGTAAAATGAATTCTTAATTCCTTTTAGTTACGGCGGTTAGGGATTAGGGGGATTGTGTATATATTGAAGCATGCACACTTGATTTATTTCCACTAAAGAAGGTCGATTTATTTTAATTCTGCACACGGAAAGGTTTAGTTTCAGTCTGATTATTCTCCTTTTTCTCTCGTTCGGGGACTCGTTTCTTAAGCAGGTGTTGTCCGAACTAAAAAAACACGGATAGACATAATAATTGCCTAAATTCTTAAAAAATAGCTATTGTATATTTGTCCAACAAATAGCAAAAGGAATTTCCTATACATACATTGATATTTTGTTATGCGCATTTATTTCACAGTTGGTTTACATTACTGGCAACCAAAACTGTTTTTGCTTACCATGGGAGTAGCACTATTTTCTGTGCTAGGTCGAGATTTGCTAACAGAGCGCCTCGCTAAAGATGTCAATCCAGGAAAACTTGAGTTAAAAGAATCATCTGTATCGATGCCTGTATTTTCTTTATCTGAATCGTCCAAAGTTTGAATACTAGCAAACCGTTTTTTAAGAGCGTTGGCAATCATAGATTGGTGATCATTAACTGAGTTTTCGGCTGGTCGTCGTCTCAATGGAGTTCCATTGGGCGATCTATCAATTTCAATAGCGTATTTTATTCTTACATGTGCACACGTGGATATTTAGGTAAAAATACGCAATATAATAGGTTACTCTACACTCTACATACCTATCTTGGTTCACAGGTCGAAGTTTAACAGTTCCAATATTCTTCAAAACGTCACTCATTGTAGGAATTTTAGGTTCTAAATCCTTTTTGGCAACATTGTTGGCTTGATCTAAGGAATCTCCTGGATTTTTTGTCTTTAATTTCAATGCAAGAGGATTTGCGGTGACCACGTTTTGCATCATTGGAGGTGGTGGAGGCGGAGGAGGCGGTGGTGGTACGGATGCTTTACCTTCCTCAATTGTGGCCACAGTTGTTGAAGGTGCAGTAACACGTAATTCATTTTGTTTCAACAAAAGCTGAACTTGTGCCTGTAAAACATCAATCGTGCGTTTCATTTCTTCTAATTCTTCACTACCAGTGGTCGTATTATCAAATAGATGACTTCTCAGTGGCTTTCTATTTGGTCCATTCGGAGTTGAACATAGATTTTGAGTATATGATCCAATTATAGGACTGCCACTACAAAAGTTAATTACAATATTAAATTAACCCGGCGCTGAAAGAATGGGTTACCGTTTCCTACATAATGGGCTTCTAAATAATTCAGCAGATAAAATTTACCCCTTGAAAACTACATCTAACTGAAGGGGGAAAATGTTGCCACAAGCCGAGGGTTTTGATCAAATTTCCCACCTGTTCATGGTTGGGCAAAATGAAGAAAATTATGCGAATAAACCACTGTAGATTGCCCCTTGCCTTGGCTCCATATATTAATGAGAATTCAGCTCTAAACTTACTAGTACGCTTAAAAGTCGCATAAAAAACTCTGAAAGCTAATCTTGCTTTTGTCTGAACAATATCATCTGGAAATGAGAAAATAATATGATACGCTTACCCAGACACCATTGCTTCCCAATCAATTCCTTCTTCAGGACCAATTTCAGTATCTATTTCCGCATAATCTGTGGACACTGTATTATTCGCGAAGGCAATGATCACACCTTCATAGTGAGGGTCTTCTACTTCACCATGAGCAAAAACTGTCTCCTCTGCTTTGAATTGGACTAGTCGGAAAAAGTACATGGCCACATTTCAGATAAAAACCCAATATTATATATTATTATTGCTTATTTAGAATAGACCCAGCCACAGCCTAGAAAATCCATAGATTGATAGATGACAATATAATACCAGGAATAATAAAAAAAGTTTCAAATCCCAACTTCTATTGGTTTAACGCTACATCCAAAATTATATTTAAAATCTCCTATGACTATAATATCTACTGAATAGAATTTAGCTTTATTAGAGCTGGCAGACCAAAGTTTTAACGTCACTCCACTCCATTATTGTATCTAAATAGCCTACTCAAATATTTTCATTCCTCAGCCTTCATTTGAGTTAAATATTGAATGTCAACTTTAAACTTACTCTGTGGAATATAAATTCTACCAGCCGGACCAAAAATTGCGTTGGGTGCCCAACTGGCCAACAAACGTACAATGCTTCCCCGTTTCCTCCTTTGATTTAATCGTAGTAAAGCTTGCACACATCGGGTACCTGTAGCTCTTCCATATAAATTAACAATGGCTGGAGGCACCTGAAATAAATGAATAAGTAGAGTGAGAAAAAACGTCATGTTATCATTTAACATCTAATCAAAAGGCAACAATTACAGTTAGTACGATATCTAGTTCAGGTTACACACATACAAGTCCACTCTACCTACCTGTCTCATTAAATATTTGACTCTTTCGGTGATTTGTGGTGAACTATACAGGACCAAGCCGCAACCACCTAAAATCACCATATCTTTCCACATGGGGCCCTTACTTGGTTGCATCTCACCTTCCATCGAGGCATCTATGAATGATGACATAATATTTTCTTGCTCGTTGTTCCTGTTTGGTGGCAACTGATTAACAATTCAACAGTGAACTGCAACACCTGCAAGACCAATAAAGTAACATTAATATAAATAATATATAAGGATTACTGAAAATATGTAACGAGATATCGTCTAAAGTCTTAACTTCAACAGTTTTCGAATGGATCAGATACAATACAAGTTAAAAACGGAAGTCGGAGTTCGGAATCGGAAGCCACAGGGCTTTCATTTCAGCATTGAAAATTGAAATAATATTATTATTATGAGTAGAGAATTTTACGAAGTCTTAATTGCTCTAGCTTTTCTTGCAACTCGGCTCCAAAGTGTTACCCGCTGTCCGTTTTACTTCATAAGCAACCTATCTATGAAAATCCACGTGACTGAATACCTTGGCGGCAACGGTATTGACAACAGTGAAATTCCCACGAAATTGCTCACAAACTATACGGATAGGCGACAGGCGTAGAGAAGAGACATAGCGGTAGACGACAACAAAAACTACAAAACAGTCGATGAGTGATCGAAAATCGAAGCATTGATAATAGAAAGATAGAAAAAAGAGTTAACATTTGATAGTTTCATGTTTTAGTTTTGATGAATTGATCGATAGAGTATAAAATAGCACTGCTATCTGATATCTGTGTCTCATAGTTAGACTCAGAACGACTACTGAAATAACGGCAAGTTGGAAATTAAAAGGATAGGCAAGTCATTTTCTAATCTTCAACCTTGTTCATTCGCTGTCCGTAATAATAATAATAATAATTATGGCTTTGCTTACTTCACTATTTCGTGTATAATGTATAATAATTATTAATTCTTTATTATTGTTACTTTAGATTTAGATATGGACACGGACAAGGAGCCTAAGGAAGTCGCAAATTCTTCTGATATAAATGAGTCTGTAAAGTCCGATATTAAGACGCCTCAAACAGATGAAGCAGAAATCGGCGACATTGTCAACAATATTGTAGAGAGCATAGCTTGCTGTACAATAGAAACGTCTGCAACTGCATCGGATATGCATAAGATGTGTGGGGGTACTGAAGAGGTCATTGAGGCTGATACTGATAAAGCAGTTGAAGACATTAATAGCACTAAAGAAAATGAAGATATCAAAGATGAAGATTTGAAAGAGTCACGACGTTCGCCTGTAAAGGCTGAACAGAAGATTGCTGAAAATGTAGCTGACAACGAATCGGAAAGGAAACAAGATTGTAATGCAGTTGTGGAAATGGACCCTCGAATGGTCGAGATTCTGAAAACGATATCAACATACAGAAGTTTGGCCTTAAATAAGAGCGCACACTCCCTGCTTTTGAAAGAAGTATGTTGTATGTTAAAAATTACAGAGAATTTTACAAATTGTATAATTAAATTTATGTTGCAGTCAAATTTTATGCATGGTGGGTACATAAATGTACTAGTAAGTTTATATCTTATAGACGTCAGTTTTGCTTAAAATTTCATATGTAAGGCTCTAAAGGCTCCATGAGAGTTTTTATGCTCATGTAAACCCCTTTTTTACAGATTTTGAGGCGTAATAAAAGCAATTTGACATTGAAAGAGTATGTAATGTAATCTATAGAAACAGAAAGGTATTATTAATTTAATTTTCCGTGTACGCCTCAAAATATTTCAAAAGAAGTCGTTTACATAACCATAAAAACTCGTTTATGGTCATATGAAATTTCATTTTTCATTCAAATCATTGCAAGGGATTTCAAAAGCACTTTTATATACTCCCGAAGGTATGAACTTACTGCAACATCAATGCTAAACTACAGTTGGAATATTTAAAAAATGAACTCGTAACGGAACTCGGTAAGATTTTCGCGCAAATGTGGTTAGTTTTATGTGCATATACCGCACAAACATTGCAAACTTTTTTGAATGTTCGGAATTGAACCGAAAAAGCTCGAAAATTAAATCGAGTTCATTTTCTATTCGATCTAAGTGTAATAAATGCTTTACTTTGTATGAAATAATAATATTATTATTATGGTTATTGTTTAATAGGATGCATTGATCGGACAACTAGTTTTGTTTCTTGGAGATGATTCCGCAAAAGTTGTCTGTGCAGCTTTTGAGGTTGTAAAAATATTATACCATAATCGGAGCAATCACACCGCGTTGAAAAACTCCTTGCATTTCTTAGAAGCTTTAGTTGTAGTCTCCCGGTATGTTAAATTAAATACTAAAAAACATTGTCAGTTGATGGGATGAAAACTTAAAATTGTTTTTAAATTTTAGATCGCCAAATTTGCCTCGGAAGATTAGAGGTGATGCCAAAAAGATCTATGATATTGTTAGATATTCCAAAGCACCTCTAAGCCAATCTAATGTTGCACAAAACGTAAATCCTATTCAAGCCAATGGTGCTGTTGGTGGGGATGATTATCAGGCGGGCATGCATCGGAGTGGTCTTACAGCTCCGAAAGGAAATCGGTCACGCAATAACGACAGAGAAACTGTTATCTCCATCAATCCCGAAGCACTTCATCATGTACGACTAAAATTAATTTGGCTAATTAATTAATATTTACTATTAACTTAACGGTGATTTTTAACTTTTTCATTAGGCTGTTCGTCGGCAAGAGATTACAACGGCTGTTGTGAAGATAAAAGGAATAATTTCTGTGACCTATAATTTGAATCAGAAACACTGCATTATTCGTGCAAAACCTCATGTGCCACCAGAAGTGTTTGGAAAAACTATTGCTAATCTAGGTATAGAATGCTATTTGGTGCGTCGTAATGAAAATAAAGAAGAGGTAAGTGCATTGTTTCAATAAAACAAAAAATTGCAATTTTATAACTGTTAGAGAAGCTAAAAAAGTTTTAATTTTTGAACTAGCGTATTTTGTAAATAAATAGTTGCTTCTTGTCTTTAACTCGTATGGTTGTAAATACCTCACAACTAACTATTGTATGTGCAATTTAAGAAATGTAGTTATTTCTTAGTTTACTACCATTTTTTGTAATGGCTATAATTTTCATCAGGTTCTTTTGAAAATGGAAGCTGACCTTAAGTTGGAAAATAATTTAAGCTCGCTAGAGCAGGAAAATGTGCCCAGTTACCTCCCAGATGATGACGACGACGAATATGATGATGAGCATCTTAATAAAAATGACATGGTTGCTCGCGGGGATGAACCTGCAACTACCGTCACGGGAAAAATATCAAACTTTCTGCGCAGGTCGTTTTTTTGGTGATTGACAGCTCTTACAACATGATTTGGTAGGTAGCATTTGGTCACTTTTAAGATAAAATATATTCTACGAAACACTTCTGAACTTAACAGCTAAATTAAAAAAAAAAGATTTTTGTTAGCTTGGCTGATGCTGACACAATGTGTAAGGATATTTTGGGTACTATAAAATACATTTACAAGCATATTAGTTTTAATGCAATAGCTTGTAATAGTTGTTATATATATAATTTATAATTTACCAATGCAAAATTTAGTATTGCTAATCCGCAAACATTTTCTAAAAGTTTGGGAAGTAGAATTCATTATTTTAATTTGCAACATATCTACTTTTACATTACGCAAAGTTAACTATAATCATTTGTAGTGAAATAATTAGTGTTCTCTGTTGTTTCCATATGCAATAATGATAATAATAAACGACTTTTTAGTTGCTTTCACATTTGCTAATCTTTTGACATGATTTATTGACGATTAAGAAATAATATTATGGCATTCGTCTCATCATCACCATGAAATATTACACTGAATTTTGTTGTATAAATTCACAAAATGAGTTTCCAAACTTAAAATAAATAATTCGCTCAGCTATTATTTTTATCGATTACTAAATTACTACATACCACTTATCAGTAGAATCCGTTATAATATAAGAGAAAATTGCAATCCGTCGAATCTTTTACCAATTAGTTATAGTTTTAAATATAGGATATCATAATCATAGTATATCAGCAGTTACACACACTCCCACACTGCTCTGTTGTTCTAAAGTAAAAATGTCGACTCATTAATTAATTAATTTTACGGTACAATACAAATAATAAATAGTTATACAAAAACATTTATTTGTATCCAACATAAAGTCATTATCAAGTGTTCTTTTAAATAAATGATTTGATAATCGAATTGTTCAGTTGTAAAAAAATATACCACAATTCGAGAATTACATTTACTGTATTTTATCCTATCCGAAATTCCGCAAAGACAAAATTGTATGAGGAGATAAGAAAGATGTTAGCGCTAACTTCATCCAAATAATTCTAACTCTTATTTCTACCAAATACATCTTTGGGAAACATTAGCACCATTTATAACGTTGATATCTCTTCAAGGTAGATATTCTACAGCGAACTATTTACAATCATGACGCTTTCGTTATTTATAACACACAATTTAAATACATCAAAGCTATGTTATCCCGAGAGTCCGAGAGTAGAATTTCACAAAATGAATGATCACATGCAATAAATAGCATTGACAAACGTTACAAAGTACCCAATCTGTAGGTATATCTTTTTAAATAATATTGTAGCATTCCATTTTGTAGTTTTGTCTTTGCTTGCATGTGTTAGATTTAGTTTTCAATAGCTAACATTTAACAAATGTCTCATTGTTCATTACATTCATTCAGCTAATAAAAAGTTGCGTATTTTCATGGTCTAAACATGTCTAAGTTATAATTAACCTTCTGTTAGCTAGAATACGATAGTTATGTACTTATTAAATATAAATGACGCCTATACATATTGATTCAGATTCCAATTTTACATACATTTTAAAATGAGTAATTTCATTCACACTAGTACATCAACGCATTTTCGCCTTTTATGTTTTAACGACGAAGACAGGAATTTATGACGATTAGATCACTTAACACAGAAATTTTGGAATTTAAAGTTTACGAATCTTATTTTTCTTTTCCGTCCCAGTTATTATCCCATGACCAGTCATCTGATTTTCTAGTTGATTTAGTTCCACCGTTACTGCTCTTTCCTGAACCTGGGTCCCCCTGTGATTGATAACCCTGACCTTGACCCCAGTCAGTACCCCAATCATCCCATCCATCCGCAGACCTGGCGATAAAATAAGAAAAGCAAAGCATTATAAAACAGCAGTGACCGCAAACCTTTATAAAATGTGTAAAATGGCAAATAGCAATAAACACCAATATTTGTGTTTCTTAATCGGCAAAATAGCCCTTTTTCCTTTATGTTTCTTTTTACAAATCTTAGTTATAAATGAACGATTAAATTCAAAATTAAGAAACTTAATTAAGAAACAATACACTACCAGATTTAACTTTGTACAGTAATGTATATTTTTCCTATCAAAATGCGCTTATAATATTATTATCAGCTAGCTAACAGCTATATAAATTTATTTGCAATAATAATAATATAAAAAAATATATTTATCACTAATTTAACATTAATTATTATTATTTAACGAAGAATTTAATCATTCATACACTTAATGCTATATTCGAGAAAATTGTATGCTAGGGGTTTTGGACGAACAAAAATCCGTTTTTTCTTAGGGTTTTTGCTCTACCTCACAACAATACATCGTACTCTTTAATATTTAATATCGTTCAATTTTGTCCATACTAAAATGGGCAAAATATTATGTGTAAATAGTCATGCATCTAAGTTTATAATAAAACAGCTATAATCTGAGATGAATTGATAAAATATGAACGTGAAAATAACCTTTCGTAAAAATAATAAATAATTGGAAAACTGCTTACTACAACAAGCCCACGAAAATCAATTTAAATAGTGAATGAAAATTTTAAAAATTATTATTACTTAATGTTAGAACGACTTCCAGTTAATGAACTACGTTCAGTAGGCGAAGACTCAGGGATTGGCTCGTGCCCGTAGTTTGACGTGGAATGACTTAGGCTAGCGCTGGATGCTGAAGCAACGATGCTTGATATACCTTCCTTAAAACCTTTTCTGCTAATTTCATTGACCTGAAATAGGGAAAACATTTTTTAAAAATCAGAAATACAGATATAAAACGTCATAAAAAATTACTAGTTTATGTCTGTAATATCAGAATTTAATCTATTATCATAATACTCAACCAATGTAGGTAAATAAAACATCATGTACACAGATAGGAATAATAAAATGACTTTAAATGAAAGCATTAAATAAATTACTTTTTCGGAAACAGAGCCCCCTATTTCGACTGCTTTTTGAGAAGCAATTCCTCCAAACTTCACAGCGTTTTCGGTAGCTGAACTAGCAATCTTGGTGGCAGCTAAAGAAAACATACTCCAACCCTTTGTCAAAGATGTTAACGTTGTATCCAAAAGCTCATTGGACGCAGGTTTAGGTTGTGGATCCATAGTATACCCAAATCCAGTATATCTTCCTCCCTCTTAAAATTTAATCAATTGTTAATTTTAATAAAATATTGATTAAAATTATTCATAAAGAAATAAGAAACCCATAAATCATTACCAGCTGGAGACAGCTCAGCAGATCGAGTAGAATTTTCCAATTTTTTTCTTTCTGCATAGGTTAGACTTCCACCAGTAGGTCCATTTTGGTACGAACTTGAGTATTCGCCCCCAGATTGATAATCATTATTTTGATAAGAAGAAGTAGATGACGAAGAGTAAGAGCCAGTATTACTATTGCCCTTGGGGAATGCTGGAGTCGAAGTACTCTTAGCAAAACCTTGGCTAGACGAGTTATTGTTAGTGGAGTTTGATGACCTCGTCGATGACTTAGCAGGTTTACTAGCAACACTTTTCTTCGCTTGGGATTCACTCCATGAACTACCTTGCGCTTCGGTGGAAATCTATAACGAGTTTTTAATGCAAGATAAATACTTTCTTTTCCCCGAATTCAGAAGAATTAGTGCAAACAAACTTATGTATATGATTTTATAATGTTCTATAATCAACAATAAGAACGAAAAGGAAATTCAGTAATTATTGTACAAAAATAATATACTGGGTGCAAATAATTGGACTAACTTTGTCGCGGTATAATGCAGCTGCATTGGTATTGTATTTCTGCTGCAAAGACAAATTGTCGTCCCAATCTGAATACGATTCCAAAAATTCTTTTGCTTTTCTATTTCCGCCAACCTGAAGGTGGTATTACAAACAATATCAATGAGAAACTATGATGCTTAAAATATTTTCGGACATACTTTAGTATGACTTTCAGTTCAGTGACTGCACCTACCTTCATTTTCTCCAGTTCAATATCCTTCCACTTATCCATCGTTACAGACCTACATTACACAAACGAACACAAAAATGTAACCTTTCACCTTTTGGTCCATAAATAAAATCGATAATTCTTATGCTAGAATAAACACAGAAACAGCAAAATACCTGACAAAAGATAAATGAACACCAAGCCCCCGATGTTTGCCTGAGCATTCTAAACAAATCCAAATCCCGTATGTGACAGAAACCCATTGTGGATTGTGGGCACCGCACTCAAAACATTTCTAAAAATTCATAAATTCCATATAAAAATAATGATTACATTTTTATCTATCTATTCATATCTCATTCCTATAAACTATTATAGCTTTGACCTGAATAAATAGAAAGTTATTTTAGTGCCTAAGCCAAACATCTCAAATACGAAGCGTTTACTTACGTTATTATCGTCCTTATGGCGTAAATCTTGCAAAACTCTTCTACTTCTAGGACTGGCCATTTTCAAAAGAAAGTTATAGAAATGAGATTTATCTAAGCGAGTTACTTCTAAAATAATTCATAAAATAAATGAATGGTGAAGAATGTTTCTTCTGATGTTGACTTGATGACCTAACTAGTTTATAAATGTTATAAAATAAATGAACTAACAGAAAATGATGAAACTGGGACAGAGATATGCATTCACACAGAAATCAGAAAGATAAAGCATGAATGCACCACTCTCTTGCTTTGATCTTTCTGCTGGCTGCTCTTCTGTCTGACTCTAGATAATAAAGGTCTTTACTTTACCAGGAAGTATTTTTACGTATGCATGCAAAAGCTTTATGTAGAATGTATCTTTGAGTACACTTGTACAGTTTGTATCTGTACAAGTACGCTTACTGCTTATACGCTTACATTTATTGCTATAGCTATGCGTTCAAATAAAACTATGCATGTATGTGAACTTTTGTGAACAGTTGTTAGTGGGTGGACTTTCTATACTCTCCACAGTCTTCGAAAGGACAATCACAGAGGCTGGCGTACATAAATACAAGTTTGGATGCGGCTACTTAGCAAGTCCACCTGCGTTTGAATGAAAGAAAATGAGTACACCTAAACAGCTACTTACTATGAGAGGTTAAATTAAACAACAAATAGGTTTTTGACCATTTTATAAGGCATTATTTTTAGTATTTTGAAAAATATCTGAAGCCCTTTCAATACGGCCCCTAGCCTTTCTTGGTGATGTTTTCAAAATATTACGCATAATTCGTAATTTTTATTGGTCTTACTGAAGCCATCGCTCTTAGCCAATCAAATACAAAATAGAGGGTCCACAATATTATGTGGACATGTTAGTCTTATCGACTTAATGTGTATGATTTAGTAGATTTTTTCCCCTTTTAAATTCTTATTAGTTTTCTTAGTGATATTTAGTCAATTAACCTCTAATAAAAAGCAAAATGATAGAAGAATAGATTCTTGACCTAGTCCTAAAATCCCAAGGTTATAGAGCCACTGGGGTCAATGTTTTCGTATTAAATTAACTAACTAGTTGTATTTGGCGTTTTATTTTATTTGAGGACTGTAAAGGCAATATTTGATGGAATTATGCCAAAAAGTTGAATTGGAAGCCCCAAAAGTAGATGGACGAATAAAATGGTTGGTATCGATCATTCTATGGTATCGACCAATACCTTTTAGCTGTATAATCGGATGATTTATAAAGCAATGGGGTTGTCGCCGCTGCGACTGGGATAAGGCCTACTATTCTATATTTTCGTGACCAATGCAATGTGTATGTAGCATTTCAATTCATTTCAACTTCCTCTAACAGATGCCATAGTTGCTACTGCTCACATTTCTACACTTCTTGTTGGAGTGACGTGGAACCTGAAGATATACATTTTGGACACAAAAGCTAAAGCTGCGATCTATCTATATGTGTTCGTTCGGTGTCTGTATTCTGTATTGTATAGGGAACAAAGCTCTTGCTTTCTATTTATTATTTCAAGGGCATGATGTTCGTAATTCAGTAATTAGTAGAGTAATAAAATCATGTTCTTTTCATATCTGCCCCATATCTGCCTAAACCCAAATATTCACGTGGAACAACAAATAAATGTAAATACACAGTACCCGTATATACGGTATAGTATCGAATAATGCGTAATTACAATTATTTTGCAATAATTTCCATTGCATGAACGCAAGTACCTATAATATTTGATAGCCTCATAAAAGTTCAAATCCTCAATAATCCAAGTTTTAACTGCCCAAAAACAAAACTCTCGTATATATATTTCCCAGTATCAGCGTTATAATTATTATCTATTAAGTAGGTATTATGCAATTTTATGGCAAAGCGTCACTTACATATCGTATAATATCAACAAATTCTCATATATCCCCAGGAGTACCACATTTATTAACGAAGTAATGATCGAGTGGTACTGATAATTCATTTGTATGATAATTCATGTGTATATTAATACCAAACCGACCATAATGAATAATGACGCTAGAATACGTACGCTCACTCATTCGAATTTTGACAGGTATACTATTAAACCGTATAAATACATGCCATTTTTGGGAACAATTCAACGAATAATCAGTATTTCATAGTTTATTAGTACTAAAAAGCAAAAATGCATTTATTTGAAATTTACATTTACAGATGCTAATTATTATTATAAGTGTACTTTGTATGTGTTTTATGTAGACAGAACTACTGACTGACTGTCATAGTAAACTTAGTAAAGTATGTAACAGTAACATGATAAACTATGACTGTTATGACAAGGAAAATAAGACTACAGTATAGCAAATGGACATTCTGACCTTATTCTTTATAATAAATAAATACATCTGATAATAAACTGACTCGCATGTAAACGGGAAAAGATTTTGGCAAAAAATAACTTGATTTCGGAGCATTAAACATGTATGCACATGAGTTAAACAAGACTCGTCTGAAGCCGGAAGATAAGTAATTCATCTTCTTAGAGAAAAAAGGTATAATAACGGAAACTCTTTTTAAATTCAACCACTTACTTCATTTCGAATCAATTCCAATTCTGCTTGTTGATGTGTCTTCTGGTTTTTAAAGTGATGGTACCTAATAATTTAGTAACCTTAATAGCTAATAGACATAGTGTCATAATTCATATTCATTGGTGTGTATTAATCCAAACCAAACTACAAAGTACAATACATATACACAGTTATAGTAACTATAAGTATAATAGACTACACAGACTACACACGAAATTCTATTTCGATTTCATAACTATTCATACCAAGTGATAACAGAAGCGGATTCCTAGCTGACACTGCGTATTTCTTTGATTTTACTACATTTACTACAAATCCTAGCGTAATATTATTTACAGATATATGCAAGACACTAATAATTACAGTAATTAATTGTGTTGCTAGTAATTATGGGTGATTATTATTATTATTCTAACATTGAGACTGATGAAAATGCCAAAGTAGTGATGTTTACTATATAAGACCAGTAGACGTTGATGATTATTGACATTGATTCTAGAACATTTATAAGATGAGACTATTATGATCTACGTACACAGCAACTACTTATGACATGACACATTGCTTGAAATAACAAGTAACTGTTCCTACACAAATCTGTATTCGACTATAGGTAAGTAGCGTTTATTTTTTGATTATTGATAAAGGATTGTGTTAGTGTAGGTTGATCCAGCTAATGATTCTAGTCGTTGATGGCCTCACTTTCAGGCGATTCTGAGGTGGATGGTAAGCTCTTCTTAGAATCTAAAGGTGTAACAACAACACAGACACAAAATCAGTCAAGGGAGTCACTCTTTAGGAAATTGAGTTAATACGACCTTTCTCTTCCTCTTCCTCATCAGAATCATCTTTTGCGTTCATTGTTGACACGAGATCCATTCTGGAGTCAAGGGAAAATTGTTTACCGGCCATAACCATTCCCTTAAGACGTCGTCTTACGACCGCTAAAAATTAACCAGAGTTTTGTGAGAAAGTAATTGTGGAGATTTAGATTTTTTTGAAAAGATACATTTCATCTAATTGTGTCTGAATTGAATCACATTACAACTATGGATGCATTTTTCCAATCTAAATGACAATGTGAACGGTTCAAGAAACAAGAAATTATAAAGATAAATCTTAAAGTCCTAACTCATATGACTACACTTAAGAAGTAATTTTACAGTGCAGTGAGGAGAATCATACAATAATAATTAACATAAAAATTGTCATTACAGCTAAGTGCCAACAAAAATGAGTAATTAATGAACAAATCGTTTCCATATTTGTTTCAGTTTACCAGGAGAGCTTTCATCCACTTCACTTAACTTGAATTTGCGAGCAAACTCCTTGAATAGCTCATTTGAATCGAAAATAGCTGCGAAGGATCCATTAACGATTTTTGGCGACATAGGAGAGTTGGCTAACAGAAGAGATGTTCCAAAATGAGCATTTCGGGTTCGAGTTTCTGCCAATGGAACTTTTCTAGCTGGAGCTGCTGGTATTTCTTTTCCCTCTTCTTGGGCTAAGACTGTTGAAGCAACTTCTCTGATCACAGCCCAATCCGTACAAATGTCCTCAACTGTCGTTTGAGGGGAAGTAATTGTAAATCTATATGAAACAATTCTTTCATTTTTTGCCCAAAGGTCTGTAAAAGTGGTATCTTACTGACCCTGAATTACCTTATAACGTAGCGACCCTTTCAAACAAGCGATGCATAAAATTATTAAAATAAAAATATTTTTAAGTATTAATTTTGCACTGATGATGGAGATATATACTTAGGAAATAATGCAATACTCTTTTACTTACCTTCAATGAAGCAGGTACGCAATGTATTTTACCTCCAGCATTCAATCTCTTTAGCAGTCTACATAATTAAGTAGAGTTAAAGAAATGATGATGTAAGTATATTAATATTGCTGAGTGCTGACTATAAAAATAATAATCTTACGTTTCAGTACGGTCATTGTCACCGCGAAGGCGAAAGACAACCATGCCCAAGTGCCTTTTTGCTGGAATCTCGAATCTATGGTCAGCGTTCACAAGAGCCTCAAACCTAGCAGCTAATCGCACCCCCTAGCACAGAAAATTTAGGCTTCATTACTTAAGATTTTTGGTTCAATGATTTTCGAGATAGAAAATATTAACGTTTTGTTTAATATAGCATGTAAATTCATTTTTGTAATTTCGTACATATAATAAATAGCTTGGAATAGGACAATATACATACCATGTAAAGTTAGGGTTATAGTACCAATTTTTGGTTAAACTATTAATGCAGATGAATTGAGGGCCAACAGGTTTAATGAATATCATTAAAAGGGTTTTTATACCTTTCGTATATGCTCCTGGAGACCTTGAACCCCAAATGATCTCAGAACAAACCACAATTTCAAAGATCTAAATCGTTTGCTTAATGCTATCTGCCAGTGCTGCAATGAAAAAATGAACTTTAGTATTATTAAGCAGGTAAGAAGATTTAGAATAAAATACACTTGCCATGTAATCTATGGCCATGCCAGAATTTTCATGTTGCAGATAGAGTGGCTCTACATTAAATGTCCTGTGAAGGGCTCCTGAATCTTGCACCTGTTTCATTACATGACTTATGTGTAAAATGTATTTGACTCAATGATGTGGAATCGGCATTATGTAAACGTATAAAAGGGATCGTCTTACTTTTAAAATTGGGGTATTGGTATACAGAGAACTCATCAACAGCACTTTCGTAAACATGATATCGTTTTTTCGTTACGACACCTTCATTGTAATTAGAGTTTACGAAACATTCAATGTAGTTTACGATTACGCCATATGCCATCTTTACGAATGTGCTGTTGATGAGTTCTGAGAACCAACTAATTGAAGTCAATAAATATATGCATTTTTAAAAATGTCAACGAACCCACATTGCAGTACAGTCAAAATGCACTAGCAACCATTTAGAAGGGTTGAAAGCAATTGAATTAGCATTCTCAATTCCTTTGAGCCAATGACGAAATTCAGGACAGATGAAAGCACTGCCAGCGTACGCAGCGTCTGCATGCAGCCACAAATCTATAATTCCCAGCGGAAAGACAATGACATCAATGTTTTCAGACATTTAAGCGTGGGTTGAGTCACTGTTGATACAATTGGATATGGGATATGTAGCACGAATGTACTAGGTATGTATTGTCCCAAAATCATTTCATTCATAAATCATGGATCTATAAAGATCTATAATATGAAATGCATAAGATATGCTTTGCTATATACGTTACACAGTATTAGATACATTTACAGTACATTATACATAAAATATTACTTTTTGTATCCTTTCTCTTTTTGTTTAAATTCCTTCAGATCTAATACTATTAAATGGAAATGCCCGGGTATGTCCATTATATATTTAATACCATTACTTGCTTATAAAATATCTAAAATATCTAACCAATGGAGCATTGAGCATACTACGTATGAGAATACCAAACATACCACATAACATGACTTCATATACCTGGCCAAAAACTACGAAATTATTGTGGAATAAAAGTGAAAAGCTTCCAAAAAGTATCTGTATCTCTGGAGAGAACATTTTATATAAGGAAAGAAAAACTTCTTATGCAAGTTACTAATGTATGAAAGGGAGATACATTCAATTGTTCCGTGTTGCTGTGTAGCCAGTGAAAAGTTAGAGTTACAGCTTCTTATACTTAGCCAACTTAGCATGTACTTTTAGCTGTGTTTGTATCCTCAGTTCATGTACAATAGTATAATATGTACTTCTGCTGCCAAAATGGGAAAGCAGTTTTAGGTATCCATATAAAGTTGAGCACAAGGAAGATATTAGTTTTTCTTAAAACATAGTCTAGGATTGAGAATGAAAAATGCTCTGGATTAGAACAGAGATCGAAATATACATATTTTGCGTGAATACATTTGTAACTTGCAACTCATGACATATAGTAGTACTAAAAATATCATTCTTTGAATATCAAGAAAGTATTGTGAGGGGGCTGTATCTGGATTTTTAATTCTGCACATTAATAGTCTTATGAATTGTGGATCATAACTTATAAAACAGAGAGATACAGTGTTTCCATTTCACAATCCAGGTACAGATACTGTTATAGTACACCTACTCCTTAGTATACACAAACAGCAGGCGATTAAGACGATACTAACTGTGATGAGTGGGAGTCATTTATTTTGGAGAAGCATAGATACTAATAATTGTACATACTTTCTTGACGACAGACAACTCCGAGCTCAGCAAGATTGTCGAAGGAACAAGCTCCTGTCGTTCCAAGCGTAGCACACACCTAAATAATGAAGCCCCAAGGGACAAAACCACAAGTCATAATTATACTTCCTCGTATTCTTTCTCTGTCATCTGGAGAAAGTCTCAATTTACATTACATTATATTATATGCCTACAGAGAAGTCGAAATGACAACTATATAAGTATGTATCTGTATTTACTAGTTGGAAAACTGACGAGAAAAAGGAAAGTCACATATCCCCAATTCAATGGACTTTGTTGATAGTGCACACTTGTAAGTAGCTTTCCCCAATATCACAAAGTATTTAAGTATACAATAGAGAACTTACCCAGAATGGAATAAGGCCTGTATCTCTGTCCGCCTTTAGAGCTGAAGCCAGTGTTTTCCCATCAATGCTCAATGTCTCATCGTCGCTATCAAGATAATGCATCCGTACTAAACCAATCAACCCTGCTTTCTCCACACTTGAATGAGCCTGAAATAGTGTAGTTAAATAACAGCTTTATCTCAAATACACAGGAAGAAAATGGTGCAAGCAATTTAATCCGCAATGTCCCTAATAATATAATGCGTAGGTAGACTTTCGGTGTTGTAACTGCTATGTTGTATTAACATAAAAAGTAAATCATCTCAATGTATGTTACTAAAAAACTATTTCTGTGCTTTCTTGATAAACTATGTGAACAATTTCGTTTGTTAACGAAGAAAAGTTACAGAAAGTTTCACTCCCCCGCCTGTTTATGCGTATATGAAATACTTTCTACACAACTTTTCCCTAAACAAATAATAATGCAACTCCCTCACATTTTATTATGAATACTTATGGATTCATGAACAAGATACGCAACTTTTTTAGCCTAGGTCTCTTTACAAAATTACGTTTTGAGGCAACTTATATATTACATGCAGTATTATAACAGGATTTTGAATATAAAACAGTTTCAAAGTACCATAATTATCATAATTAGTAATCACAAATTATAAGCATGAAGTACTGAGTAAGAGAATGTTTAGTTGTTTGTTAATCTCTGGATCTACCTCATCTACCTACATAATACACAGAATATTTATGCAATAATATTATAATCAACTCAAAAAGATAGCATATTTTCTGACACTATTTTTAGGAAACGCGTATTATTTATGCTATACTTCCTTTGATTATAAGATGAATAATGTTTAGCCTTAAAAATTGTCGAATTAGCTTGAAAAATAAAACTTGTATAAAATTTGCTGGTAGAAATAGCGTCCTTGGGCTCGGCCGTATTGCTATTTATTCTATTATATCATGTAGTATTATTGTTTATTAGATGAACACGATTCTGTACTTAATAGTTTTAGAAATTGTAAGTTTTTTGAAATCGCACCTACATATGTATTGTACATTACACAAGTGTATTACTTATATTATTTGCTACTAGTCAGATACTAGCAAAGTTATACATGCAAGTTTGCATGCAAGTGATATGTCAAGAACAATCGTAACATGTTACGGTTATGACTTTTCTGAATTGGAGTGCAATATACTACCGACTTTGAGAAAGGGACACTAGCTTGAGATTTTCTTGAAAACATTGGTCGAACGCGTCCAATGTGTTCGATATTTTTCTAAAGCTATGAAATAAACTATTGTAAGTACAATAAGAAGGTAGCTGTTTATGTATTTATGATAAGCGGGCACTATGCAGAAAGGTTTTCATTGGGATTTACAATTTCGAGGAGCCATGTACCTAATAAAAGTTGAGTGAGTGGAAACAATGTTTAAAGGTTTAAGCATATCCATTGATATATTGAAGAGATCCAAAAAGCCTTGGGCTATGTGTCTTCAATATTTATTTGTAAAATAAATGTAAGTGGTATGCCCAGGTCCGCATAGCATTACAAGATGGATTCGTACAATCCCATAAGTCGTTGTCCTACCGTTATTTTCCATTTGAATCCGAAATGGTTGGTAGCATAAATTACCTCGAGGATATTGACTGAATATGAACTTACCTGATCAGAGCAGTATGCAACAAGTCTGGCATTGATCTCTGCAGCACTGAGGTCGGGGTAAGTAGTTTTGCATCGACGGATCGCCTCAGTTCGACCAGCCATTAGAGCTATGAAAGTCGCCTCACTTGCTGTCGTCTGTAAAAGCGTGGACAGGGGAAAACAAAAAAATTCTATTCACGTCCCGCCTCCATTTCCCAGTACAACAGACAGTTTCAATCCCGTTTTACTGTATGCCATGCATATGTGGCTGAACCTTTCTCATTTTGAAATCCAAATAGAGATGTACTCGGACGCTTTACTAAGAACTTTACCTTGTACATACACATGTAAATACAAAATCTCCATTTCCATTTAAAGTATAACAAAAGTCACTGCATTGACCATTCTATCTCTTGCGGCCCAAAATTTGGCGACATTTTTTTGGCATAAGATTTTAGCTTTCTCTTACTTTCCCTAAGCCATATATTTTGAATATGTATGTAAAGTAGATGAATGAAAGACTCGCAGTTAAATTGCTAAACCCATTTTCTCCGTCCCAAACTGACGGACGTAATTGATTTACTGTTAGTAATTATTTGACATTCTTAATTTTTTTATTCAATTTATGTAGATTTTCGAAAATCTACAAAAAATGGAAGAGAAAATTAGATTTTCTCTGTTTGCTCATTTGAGCGAAAGTTTGAGAAGAATATACTATCTATTGAGTGAAAGTTACATTTGGACATATATTGTACTGTACACGTGAATACCCAATATTTATTTAGCAAAACAATGTAATGAAAATTGCGCTACAGTGCAAATCTGAGATTAAAAGGATGAGCATACGTGCTTTGAATGGCTTAGTATGGTTACTGCTTCATGATTTTCACTATTGGCCCAAGATTCTTTTAGTTTATATTAGTTTGCTGGCTGAAAGTTTGCCACTAATATTTTGCCAATGCATATTCCTAAAGATGATATAATTCAATTTCGCATTGCGTGGATACCAACTAGGTACTGGTATTTGAGTGTCTCTAAAAGCTCTAAACCAGGAGGTTTGGCATGGGGAAATATGCCTGAAGCCTTTATGTGAAAATCAATGAGTGAGATGTAGACTGTAAGTGAAATGGAGTGGTTCAGCAAAACATGGATGTAACAGTGCATACGTGGATTCAATAAAACTACATAATGTAAGTTAGAGGCAGTGGACTGGACGTACTTGAATTACTCCACCGCCAAGACTGTCCTTCGTTGAGTGCCAAAACACGGGAGGCAATCCGATCATTTTCGCCAACCAGTCCATCACTATCGTTTCCAACTCTGTGCACGCTGGGCTGGATGCCTTCAATGTTTACAAAAAATAACTCACCATCCAATAAACCTTGAGTAGGACGTGGGAAACGGGAAATGCAATAATGGTGTGAATGCGAATATCGGGTGTATGGAGATGGGGCATTTAAAGACAGATACATCTAAGCAGCTATTTAAGAATAATAAATGAAAGTGCAAGCAGGGAAAGTATATTCTGCATTGCAGGTGCTATTCCCTATCGCTATAACAAGCTTGTGTCAAAACAACATAATTTTCTCAGGAAAATGGTCTTTAAAGTATTTAAAAACAATGTACACGATACACGTTTGTAGAATACAAAACGTATTTTCATGTATGTCATCGTTTGCAGAAGATTACGCTGTAGCGTAACTTTATAATGTGCAGGTAGACGGAATAATGTGTACACAACCTACAGGATATTTTAGAATCCAGTAACACTATATACAGTAAGTAATACTACAGTAACACTACCCAGTAACAAGCCAACAAAAAAGGTAGCCAAAGTTATAACGTGCAGCTGTAATATCACAAATCTCACTTAAAAAGCAGTACTTTCCACGAGGTTCAAATTCCCGGATTAAACAGCGGCTGGTCAATAAGAGAGACTGCTATGTAAGAGAGGATATGGTTGTATGGCTTCATGCACAGTTGCTCATTTTTCAGATATCGAAACATATCTTTGGCTGGCTAACAGTGTCTACCTATTTGCATAGTTGTAAACAGCATGTAAAGAGTAAGTAGTATCGACTCAAAATTAGCGAATCACATTCAAAGTATCATATAATAACAATATAATAATATATCACGCTACTTATTTTCAGTTAAATTCACTAATTGGGTGGTGTGATAATATTGTTATTGTGTAATACTATTGGGGACATTTAGAAGTGCTGTGTTAAGGAACAGCATACGCGTATTAAATTATAAATTATGTATCTCCTGCTGACTTAAATTGTCCTTAGTGACTATGAGAGTACGCACGCAGGAATAGAATGCAGAAAGGAAGCTCAATAATCCACAAAACTTCAATGACTTCTTTAAACCACCAAAGACTATACTCAAATATTTAAAGCCGAAGTTGATAAGGAAAGTTAGACTTGGGCGCATTCAGTCTGGAGAAACTTTATAAGTACCTAGCACCGAATCTAGCAATGGGGATCGGAAGATCATTCTGATTCAGATGGCAAAGTGAAAAATAAAGGTCAGAGGGATTTGAGAGATTTAAGATGCTGAAAGAAATGAATGAGTATAAATTGTATTTTTCGATTTTCTTATTCAACAGTGTAACTATACCTTACTACAATACAAATACTTAATTCTGCCTTGAGTTGATACTGACAAGGTTGCACAAAACATGACTTCAGTTGTAGATACAAACGAGTAGTATCTAGTTTCTCTATTAGTTCTCAACCGCAGTTCTAAAAGTAAAAGCATACGGAGAAAATATTTCAACATACGGAGAAAGTACAAGCGGTAACTCCCTGTTGGCCTACTTCAACTGATTAGTGATTTGGTTAGGTTGGATTTAACTGGTATTTAGCGATGCTACTCGGCTTTAGTTTCTTTCCTTATTGCTCTGCCCCAATGACACACAGACATCCTTTGGCAATAATATTGCATTGTATTCCAGTATGGGATAGTATGCTCCTATTTACAAAACCAAACCTTTTTTATGCTAGCAGATTTTTACTAAATTCTATGTACCTACTGTTAATAACTATTTGGCCAGACACAAAATTGGCACCACAAATTTGCAACAAACAAGAAAGTTTCGAAAGCTCAAATTATATAAGCAATTAGAAAGGGCAGAATCTAAAGGTGAAAGGACAGTCAAAAGCAAGGCTATGTATTAAAGTATAAATTTACCCATGTAAATCCCAAACAGTTGATTGCATCTGCCAGCATGTCTCCTAGAAGAGAGGGATACGAGTTAAGAGCAGGAAAGTAGGCGTGCATGTGTGGACTTTGCCAATGTGTTACCTGAAAGAATAAACGTACTATGTAGACATTTCTGTAGCCACTGATCAATTTTCTTTCATGTTCATCCCTAGCAAAACATTTGAGCAAAAAAAATCTACAGGCAGTTGTAACAAAATAGAGAAAATGAGATTAGCCGAAATAAACCAGTAGCTACTGTAGTACACTGTAGTATCAATCTCATGGGGGTAAGTTGTACCACGGTATTTCTTTCCACATCTCTGACTGAGAGGTGACTGAAAGCTCTAAGAAAGATCTGAGTCCTGGATGGAGTGTATGTATGGTAAGCAATAGCTTTCTACGGTAATGATATTACATAAAATGGCTTTTATACATCTCAGAATGTTCTGCTGAGCACTACTTAGCAGAATTTAATGTTGTATTGAGATCCAACATGTACACATACGATACTTTTGAAGGGTGTTCTGTACCAAGAAAAGTAGCCGTAGTCACCGTGTGGAGTACGCTAAATAAATTCAGTCCTTATATGAATACACCCACAGGGTTTAAGAATACAATTACCTAGTATTATATGTAGAATTCACGGAACGCTGCATATACGTTGTACAAAACCTAATAAAGTAAAACCTGAGCTGTGGCTGATACCTATAGTGGTAATGGTTACAGCTATAAATGAAATTAAGTTGCCCAATTTAAACATTTAAACTGTTTACAATCCAATGCAGATGTGTTTGAATTTGCTTTGAGTGTATTCAGTATCTATTGCCTAGTATTGTTCTATTTTCGATTTAAAATAACGTAAAATGACTGGGATTGGGAATGAAAGGAAGATTGGTATTAAAAAGAGGTAAGACATTTTTATTTAATCAATTTCTAATGATGTGCTGCTATGAAACATAGTGAAACAGTGGGAGAAGTAAATTATAGTACATGATCTTAAGAGCATTATCACCCATATTAGAAATGCATTTTTGTATCATTATTTCGCAATCACCCCCGAGTTTCTAGAGAAAAATTATAAAACATACTGATGGTAAGTGCCTACTTTTTATTATGACATTGTCGATAGTCACTAAAGTTTAGATTGCACGATTAGCAGAAGGAGATTCAACTTACCCCTGGAAGTACAACCCGTTCGAAATCTTCGAAAATATCCTGGAAAGACTGTCCCTCTTGTGGCGCCTCGTCCGGGACGAGGGGTCTCATGTATCCAGGCTGGACGGCGGGGAAGACTCGGCGGGAGCGGATCCCCGTTAGATAGTCTGCGATAAAGTCGACCAATTCCTTTCCTGCATAATTGAATGGGCCGTAAAGAAAGAGAAAGCATCTGAGATTTTCATTTCCGTACAAAGTAGTCAACCAGTCAGTGGAGCTCAATTAGAGAACTTCCGTTGCCAATCAATTTGGATGGATGGAAAAGTAAATACCTCGCTGCCGATACTCCTCCACGTCCATCTTATCTGGTCCGCACAACGCGGTCGCTGAATTTTTATGGCCACACTTATAATTGGATTAGAACCCTGTCAAATGTAAACATTGGATTACTCCATATTCTTCCGTCTCCTTTTCATCGCCAGACTCACATCAATACCAATGACCACAACAACATAACATACATTAGTTCCACACTCGACTCCCCCAACAATAACACTATTACATCCACCACACTAAACTCCCTAAGTGCAATATTCCAAGAACAGATACATTCTTTGTGCATCGGACTAACCTAACTGCTACTAAACACTAAATAATCTTGTAAGTAAACCAAACAGCTCTGCTCTCTATATTTTCTAGCTCTGGGTTTAGATTTCATATGTCACGTCTATGTCGGGTTTAGCAGAAGCCGTCTTAGCACTCTGCCAATCCATGATCAACAACTTATACCTATAGAGAATCCAACTATTATTATGTTTGCCTTTGTCTACATTTCCCCATCACTAAACATACTCAACTGAAACATTGCATTGCACCTAAATGAATTTGCGCTATTGATTACCGATATCCGTACTCTTATTTTACAACACGTTTTGCAATGAATATAATATTACAGTGCTACACAGGACACTAAAACCTCCACTGCTATACATTACATTAATAGTACTAACCTCGTCCAAGTATATTATTTACCCTTCTTTTCTTCCCGCAGAAGTACTCAGACTAACCAATTGAATCCCAAAGTTTATTAGCAGCACTAGCTATTAACACAATTTTACAAATTTTTACAGCAAACCATAAAAAGTTATACTGCTACAACTTAATCAACCTAATAACGAGAATTATATTTTAATTTTACTAAACAATCGCATCAAGCCTTCGTATTGACATGGCCTGACAATTTGAACTACATTGTTTTAGTTTATCTAATTTACACTTTACACAGATTTGTAGCAAATAGTAAACCTCTTGGCAATGTATTTACCACAATTTGCTCAATTTATATTTTAAACTTTTTATGCAAACATAAAAATGAATCTCCAATTCAATGTACAATTTCTGTGCACGTGAATTGACTGTAATGCTAAATTAGACTTGCTGCTAATAACTTGCTAATTAGATGATGTCTGATTGAATCACTTTTCCAAACAATTGAAACGAATAAGCTTCAATATGTGAGACATCATTTATTTAAATAATTAATAGTTGTGCGGGAAAAGCTTTAATTAGATAATTTACCTTTGAACAGAAGGAAATCTGTGAATTGTAAAAGCGAGTTGAAGCCTCCGAAAATAATTGAGTAGGATTTGACGGCACAAATATTGAGACACTGTAGCAGAATTGGGTAGGTTGATGGTAGAAATTTGTAAAGTGAATGAGAGCTAATCTGGAGTGAATGAAGTGGGAGTGGAATTTGGGTGGTGGTAAGAAAAAGAGAAAGTCGGTGAAAATAAGTAATCAGGGATCTTGAGAAATTATGTAGAGGATGTAGGAAGGACTGCTGTGGAGTGGTTGACTGAGTGGTTGCTTTAATGTAATGAAATGATGGGACTGTTAGGAGACGGGAATGGGACTGTGCTCCAACTGATTGTGAGATTTGGTGGTGGATGGTATTGGAGCTGGAATAGTAAGTACCTGGCGTTTGTTAGGTGAATTGGATGGAAAATAAGTAAGGAATGCTCCGGCTAAAGCTGAGTTGAGCGGATCCAGATTCCAGCGGAGAGAAGCAACACAAAGAAGATAAGATGGAATAGTAAGAACTTTGTCGATTCTCTCTGAGTGGAGGAGTGGGAGCTGAGGAGCATTTCTGCGAAGCGGACGTCCGTGGTTTACTTTGGCCTGACTCTTCTCAAGGCTTTGTTTCCTCCACTCAACAAGTTTCACATCAGAATATCCGCTTTTTCGGAGATTGCGTGTCGGATTGAAACTGATTGAATCACATCGATACAATGGAATCCTTTATCCCTTGAGACCCAACAATAGCTGGACACTGAGCGGACATCCACCAAACCGTCCGCTCTGGTCACATCGTCGGACCCTTTCATTGTTACACTGGCTTTGCCTTACCCGGCTAAGTCCTTACCTTAGCAAACAGCTCCTTTCATCCACAACTCCAATCTCCACTCAATTCACATTCTCAGCTTTTCGCTTTGACTTTCCCTTCAAAATTTTATTTTTACTCCAAAATTACTCCCACGCATTCCAAATGCTTAACTTGTCTGTGTATCATCATACACTCACATTGCTATCCTACTTTCTAATGAATCAATATTATTTATCCTGGGGGCACTATATACACATTATACATTCATCTGTCAACATGATACTGCGTTGTGCGTACTACTTATGTAGATTCAGAGCTTATAAATGACAATTAATTATTGAAGAAACGAATATGGGTTTCAAATACACCTAATACGCCATTGTACGTAATCCTCGAGTATTATTATCGAAGAGATTAAGGAATACATGAAAATACCCCGTTATCCGTTGAAAGTATCTCCCCTATGAAAATACTTCCCCGTGAAACTACCTCTCAGTGAAACTACCTCTCCGTGAAACTACACCTCCGTGAAACTACCCCTCGATGCAGCAGGTCTTTGATGTTAGTTAAGAAAGAAATAGGATTAGGTTAAGAAATATGTTAAGGAAAATGGTTAAGATTTTTCACGACTATTAAATAATTATGTATCTGTAGTATTATTATTGAGACTTACGACGATGAAGGTCGTTTGGTTGATGATTTATTACAAGCTCTCTCCCATACTTTATGAAGACCGAGTCGGCAGATTAGTGAAATAGCCACTTCCTCAGGTCGGACCGTGTTGATTTTACTTATTCTTACACAACAATAGTAGTTATTAACAGACTACTAGAATCCCATTTGCTAGCGTACTCAGACAAACTCCCAAACCCAATGACTCCCAAGTAGGAACAGTCAGAGAATGTTAGTATCGAGTTGATAAAGATTCGGTGGTTTAGTTAAGAGATTAGGAGTTATGTTAATGGTTAGTGGGTGGTAGTGGTGGTGAGGAGCTTCCTCACAAGTTATGACTTTTAATGCAGTTATGCTGCATTAAATTTTAACTATAGACTGTACATTTGTCAGGTAATAGTCACGTTTAATATTGCTAGGTTTCCAGTGCAGTGATTTCATAGAATTTTGAAACTATGCTACAATAGAATAGAGTTTATGATTAAGATGACGTTTTTACTAAGAAAGCTTTTTGTTATTTGTAACATACTTGTCATATCTGCATGCACCACATGTAATCTCATTCCAAAATGTTTTCAATATAATTCTCAACTTCTTAGCTCTAAACATTCTTGTCTTTTCTTTTCGCTATGTGATGACAAATAAAACACATTATGCACAACAAGTAATAATGTAAACGCCCTAAAATACCGATCCCATTCCAATTTCCAATGGTCAATCACAGGTCCAAGAGAGCTTCGCCAGCCACGTCCCTATAATACTATAAGAAGTGACCTAGATTCCTTTGAGTTAGTTGGTCGTTTACTTTGCTCTTACTTATTACTTACTTGACTAAATAAAAGACAAGTCCTCGTTGAGCATTCAATCCTCAGCTAAGAACCTTTAATCATTGAATTCATAAAACATTTCCACCCGATACAGGATATTTCAATAATTATCAAGTACATAATTAATAGCAGTGACCAATCTCGTCTTTAATTTTCCTTATCCTATTTGTTCCTTAACTAAAGTTAAAAACCTATTGAGTCGTATCGACGGTCAGTTTCAAAGGAGGGTATTTTCATAGGGGAGGTACTTTCAACGGAGGGATACTTTCCTGTTACCAGATTAAGACAATGACATTTTGACAAATTGCAGAGGTAGACTTTGAGACAGGTGCAAAAGGTAATACATACTCTGATACTCATAAGTAATTGGACTTTGGACTGCGTAGTACATTTACATGATTTAACCCTTCGAATAATACCCTTCAATGCATCTCATACTCAGCCACGAAATTACCTCACTTATATAGTAATAGGTCATAGACCTACATTCCCCAAACGTAGAAATATCTATCCTTATGTATTATGTATACTGTAAGTTATGTTTCTATGAATCACATAGCTGCAATTGTTAAAATTATGTAAATTGGACATCAAACCGTAATATTATGTTCAGTTTTCGACTAGGACTGAAAGTAATGACGTGACTAAGATGATCTGCAAAATGTCATGAATCAAGTTTCAAGAAGCCTTCACCTTTCAATCTTGCAAAAATTAATTATCAGTCTGGAT